>JAUJYV010003122.1:0-10770 GCA_033995625.1 Ophyiulus pilosus | reverse complement strand
AGTTTTTGAATTTCAATGTTTTTGAAGCACCGTACCTAAATAAGTTAACCAAACACCACATACCGTACCAGTCCATGCTACTTTAAATCACAATTCGTTCTGATTTTATTTTCGGTGCATAGCATATACACAGCCTTTAATGGAATCTGCAAATATGTGCAAAGGACGATAATAGAGAAGAAGGTTCATTGATTTAATTTATTCGTTGGGAGCTTAATGAAGCATTTTGTTATGATGTGCTATTATAGAGAAGTTCCAAATTAAAGAGAAAGTACAGTTCCGCATGCAATGTACCATAAATTGCATCTACCTCTCCCTCTTTTGTTTGTTATAAATTATATCTTTCTCCATGTTTGCAACAAGAAACTAGCCTCTTCATTATTGATTTCTTGTTGGCCACTGTAAGATAGGTCAATCCTCGATGCTTGCATGCCTCGTTTCGGTTATCTAGGACCTCTGCAGTTAAATTCGTAATCGGATCGATGTTCAAAAAAACCATTTAGCTTCCACCTGAATAATGGATTGTTACTTGCATGCAGCTCCAAACTCTCGACGCGTAATTATTAAATGATATCCATGCAAATCTTATGAAAATATTATTCGTTGATCATTTTCCAGTGTCATTTTTAAAAAAAATCTTGAAAACGTTGCGATGTTGTTGAAGACGTTGCAAACATTGCTTACTTACAAAGAACATTCTTGTTTTCTGAATGCAACAAATGGCCTTAGGTTTTTTGGGGGGGCAGGGGGGCTTTTGTGCTTTGTTTTCATTTCAGCAAAGTTATTCCCAGCCCCTGAAATATACATTTCAACTAGATCGTAAAACAATATTGGAAAAAATAGCTAAGAGCTTTTTATAGCTAGGAACAGCTTTAGTAGTCTGGTCTAGCTACATCTACCAAAAATCTAAACTCGTTGCTAAACACATTTTTGAAAGTTACTATTTTGTCCTACATACTGACACAAATTCGATTCGGTGCCAGGTATACGCCAATACAGTTTTAATGACATGGTAATTGGGAAATTTGAATATCGACCTTTTTGACTTTTTGTTTATCTGGTAGCTTACAAATAGCAGGTGAAACAGGAGTCAACTTCAGCTGTTAGAGAAACTGAAAATGGATTTTTAAAGAAATGAATGAAATTATCAGCTGATCTTATTGCTATTTCCAACTCCATGCTTTGACATTGCTCAAGGGGTATTGCAATTCCATTCACAATAAAGATTTAATATGTATAGCTGTTGGATAAACAAATGCTAAGCTTAATATGCTTTCCAAATTTATAAAGAAAATATGAGATTGACGTCAAGAATTTATGCAAACAAGCTGAGAGAGAGCACAAACCAAAATGATGTTATGATAAAGCATTGATCTTTTGTCTCATGTAGTTTCTATTGCTAGTTTGAGTAAGCGCAGATTTGCATAAAGCTTAAACTATCCAAAGTTCAGTGTACCTGATATGTTTTTTCAAGTTTTTATTTAACACCCCCTGCTTAAGATGTTGAATCAATGTTTCTTTTAATCTACAACAGATTGCTTTTGGAGCACATAGGTCACCAACAACTTAGAGTAACCTTCTGCAGCCATGCATGCAGGTGGTGTATTGTTACACGTGTTACAGGCTTCTGCTATTTTGCAGACTTTTAATAAAGCGATGTTATGGCTTGTACGTTTATGTGCTTGACTGCATGCCACACAAAAGCTTAACAATAATATCCCAACTTGCCCTACTTAATTTTTGGACCTGGGCTTGAAATTGCAGAACCTACTCATCCTTTGTTGGATTTTCAATTGTAATATATTTACATGTTGGATTGTAGGATATCAGGTCAAACCTCCTAACAACAGAACTGCATGATAATTCCTAACTAATTCCTGTTCCCTATACAGAAAAGATCGTTATTCGTGGATTATTCGCTTTGTAACGCCTCAACCATACAATGTAATTAAATGTTGATTGTCCAGTGTGCTTGATGATAAGCAAGATCTGAAACGCGGTGCAATCTATGTATTAAATTGATTGGTATACCTATACGGCTCCTAACCCATTATCAAAACAGTTGCCATGGAATGTTTATATTCTACCGACTGCATTCTGACCCAGTTTTGCTAAAGTTGTAGACTCCTCTATTTAATTTGGTGTAATAATTTAATTTATGTTAATTGTCGCCAAGCCCTATGTTTAAGTACACATGAAGACTAATTTGATTATATGCAGGCATTGAAATATTTCATTCTTTAGTTAGAATATAGTGTTTAGTAAATTTTCCGAGCTCGTGATTTTCCCTCACAAAACATTTATCTTTGGGGTTTTAGAGACGAAAATAATTGTCTAATAACATTTCTGTTCATCCTTAGGTTAAATGAGATTTGTACTTGTCATTGAGTGCGTAAACAACTACAGTTGTTTACACCTTATGAAGATGCCCATGGTGCTGCCATCTGGAAGAAATCTCACGTCCATATGAAAATAAGCAAACGCCCAGAGAAAGTAGCCTAACTCGTATAATCCTGAATTTTCAATGAAACTAGCACAAAGTTTTTTGTTTCTTGTGTAGGGCCATACAAGAAGCTTTTCTCTCTTTTCTTATAAACAAGCGTTAACTTCTTGCGGTTAGTCAGCAAAAAAGTATTTTGCTTAATATTCAAATGTTTTTTCTGGAATGGCTATCAGCACAAAATCCACTTTATCACGTTTCGCATACTCACTGGCATTGTGTACGAAATCTGAATTAGTAATTTGACCATATGCTGTTCTCAATTGGATTTGTGATAAACTTGGAAATCTCGTAACAAACTGTCAGAGAAAACACATGCTTAAAAGCGTTGCTGTTGAATGTACATTAGCTGCTAGTTCACATTTACATAAGTTCTTTAAAATCGATTTCCAATGAGGATTAAATCCATTCTGTGACCACGGCTAATATTACATAAGTTTTCTAAATGGCAAAACTGTTGATGCTTGTGGTCGCACGGGCATATATTTGTCAATAATGAGTTTAAAATCATAGACAATCTCATCAAAGGCTATAGATTACGATGTCAATATAGTCAGGATTTAGTTTTGTAATTAATTCCCTTGCCATTTCAAGCCCGTTATCCTGTTACAGTACACGACTATGTAAAGTGTTATTTTAACTAGCCGATTGGTAATTCTCAGGTTCGTTAATGAAGCATTGTTTCCAGCTAAGACATTCTCCCTTTGGCTAGTTTACTGCTTTTGTGCATTGGAATACACACACTGAATTTAACGATTTTGATGCTAACTTACTTAAAATGCAACTTGCCTTGCATTTCTATTATCTCTGTTCCAGTTGCAACAAAGTGCTGCATTTAAATTGACAGTTTCGTTGTGCTTAACTTGCTCATCAGCTTTAATACTTATTATTCAACATTAATTGGAGACAAACACTCAGTTGACATGCCTTTAAAAGAGACGAGAAACATGGCTGTTATCTCGGTTGCACACAAAATGCAACAAAAACTACCAGCAATGACGTCATGATTGCGTGCTTTATACTAAGGACAATTGTCAAAAATTGTGTTACTTTTATCTCGACAATACCTTCTCAAAAAGTTTGGCAAAACAATATTTGGCATTACAAAAGAATCGTCTTCAGTAGTAGGCTGGCTGTACGATTCATGTTTTTCAATTCTTTAATGTTATATACTCTTGCCAAATGGGACGAACCTAATCGAGCGAGGGCATTCCATTCAAAGATGGAACGTTTATGGCAACGGCGCGCCTATTTCGCGTGATGGAACGATCCTTATCGCACGCCACCATGTTTTAACGTCATCACGTGGGCACTCGCGCAATCTGGACGACAGTTTTTCATGTCTTCAAAATGGCTTTTTGACATTTTAAAATGTGCGCAACGTATAATGAGAGAAATCTCATCACCGTTCATAAATTTTTATTTTCCACCAGCATTTTGAAAAACGAGATGGCGTTATTTCCGTTGAATAAGGGCAAAAAGTGACATAAAGTTGAAAATGAAAAGAAAGTTAATTTCAAGAAAAGAAGTTGGAACAATTGTCATTTGATGTTGGACTATGGGAGAAAACAGTTAAGACGCTAGCTATATACGTATAGGAGGTGACACCAAAATAAAGAGTACAATAAAATGAGGGGTCCAAACATAAATAAAACTTTGAAGAGGGTTTCGCTTAAAAAGGGGAGAGCCAAGAAAAATAACTAGAGCCCATTCGTGTCCGAGCTTAAGCTTTGACTATAAAAAGTAGTTTTTTTTCTCTTCTTCTCTCGCTCTATTCTTCCACATATTGATTTGCAGTTAAATAAGCAGCGCAACCGAAATAATCCTGAGCATTGAAGCAGCCATGGGTGCCCATTTTCTTCATTTCTTCATCGTAGTTGGATGAGTGCTTTGGAGAAGCTTTCACTTCCTCTTTTATGAATGGTAGCGCATAAGGAATAAAAAAGATAAAGAAAAAGAATGGTAGAGGAGAAAAAAGTGCAACAAATGAGCAGTTTTGGTGTGGAAATATCAGAAAGAATCGTAATTCAGAGCGTATTATACTCCCCTTGTATATCAGCTTACCATGGCGGGGGTGTATTGCTGCCATTGCATATTATACCGCAATCTGTTCGGAGAAATTCAATGACAACGGGTTTCGATTGTGCCAACGATGCACAAAAAAAGAAATTATAATAGAAAAAAAAAAAAAATTAGACGCGTATATGAGATACACCCACGAGTCGCATCGATGCAAAAAAAAAAAAATTCAATAAAGTTATTTTATTTCCGTTTTCAATATTGGATTTGGTGAATGGCAAATAAAAAGCGTTTTTTTGATATTGCGAGAAACTGCCGAGGAAAATTTCAGGAAAATTATACGACGAATCTTCAGCAAAGGATAGATGTACAGTATATGAAAAGACAATTGGAAAGTGCAAATTTGGACCGTCACTGCTGTCACGAATGATGCTCAAATCAAACTCCGTACTGTGGGCCCTCTCTGTGTTTTGGGCACATGACCTTTTAGGACAGCGTTAACGTCGTCAAATTTCAATAAAGAATTGCTGGCTTAGATCAATTCTTGAGCCGTGAAGGCTCTACAAGTGTGCCAGAGAGGTTTGGGAGCGTGCCAAAATTAATTGACTTTCTAAATACTGATTGTAAATGGACAACATTACAATTTTTTATCATTCAGCAGATTGTTATTAAAAATGTTCTTTTAAGAAAATGGGACAACTTCTCCAAAAATAAACGTGGTGTATGCCGTGGCTCCTTATTCTGTGTGCTACTGGAATTTTACCCACATGTATACATTTATATGAATTTAGGTATCATGTGATTTCAGTTCATTTGTACCAAACTTCTGAACACTCTGTAACGTTAAATTTTGTCAAAATCTACACAATGCCTTAAGCGTACCACACGCCAATAAAATAATCGTTAAATAAGCTTATTGTCGTAATATCAAAGACAACCAGAACTAAAGAAAAATCATATTGTCACTGTTTGGCAATGGATTGAATTTTCCCTAGAGTTAGTTAAAATGTGCAAAGATGCAAAACTTCAACAACGCTAATAATCGGATTCAAATTTTTTGGTCTATGATAAAGTTAATAATTCAGCTTGTAAAAATATTCAAATGTTACGCTGTCTGGATGTCTATTTTTCTTTTAAATGTACCATAGGACATTAACATATAAGTTGACACAATTACATACAGTCTAGTCAGATGCCATTGTAACAACACTCAAATATATATGTTGCTTTCAGCGTCGCATGATTTATGCGACTCGTATTTGTCAAACAATTTCTTTAAATTTTAGTCGTTTGTAATTTATCCAACGGTTATGCTACATTCTAAACACTTGTCATGAAACCTTTGTTATGTAAAAACCGTGTTTTTAAAATTCGGTTTCAATGTACTGGATTCATTGTCTTGGACAGCCATGTCTCGTTGCATTGTGCTAGTTTGACCCTAATAGCAATCTTCCTTCAAGTCCTCTCGATTTTGGATTCAATACACTTTACACACTTGAGTGTATCACTGCTGGTTCTAGGATCTCCAGTCTTTGTTTTCACTTGATCGTTGAAAATGGTCTTCAGGGAATTTCCGAGCAAATTGTGGCGAGCCAAAAAGACTGATTTGGTTTCTTTTTTTTTATTTTGAAAATAAAATGCTTTACAATTTGTACTCTTATAGCACATTTTTCACTGTTTCACTCGAGGATTGTTTCTATCACCTCATTTGAAGAGACGCAAACTCGTAAATTGCTACGGTCCATCTTACGTCCATTTCACCTAGGCCTATATCCAATCGTCGTTTGTGGAAACAGTTTCTTTACCATTACTGGCTAACTTAAAGAAATCGAGAGCCTTGCTGCAATGGGACTTGAATCAAGTCGCACGAGGCAAGTTTCAAACTTTGAATAGCGAACATAAATTGCCAAACTTTTAGCTCATGAACAGTACTGCAGTCACACGTTGTGCACATTTTGGACAATCTTTATAAAGTGCAGTAAAATGGGTGACATCTCAACAAGGATTGACTTCACGGCGATGTGCATGCATGGGAGCTGGCGACAGTAGACGTTGCAAGCTTATCTTAATGACGTCATCAGCTTTTTAGACAGTTCAGAATGGAATGGTAACTTTTTTCCAACTAAAGTACACCATTTTTACTCGCCATATAAAATCTATGGATATGTTTTTATAACTACCTTCGGGTATAAAATATTTTGGAAAAAGTCAAAAAGGTTTATTGATTTTTATTTCTTAGGTACAAGAACCTTAAAGTCGTTGTTAGTTATTGCCAAAAACTCTTATTATTTCAATGAAAATTAATTGTCATCAAGGATGTTTTAATAACGCAATTTTTGGGTTTAAATGTTGAAAACAGGACAAATGATGAATTAGCGTAAATTCAATTATGGTAACCGGATCAATCGCTGTCTATTTAGCAATCTTCTCTAAACTAAAAGACTGTTGCTCTGTCTAATAATGAAGCAATAATATATATGCTGCGTAGTTATGGCTTGCTTCTTTTAAATTCTATTAAACGACGCCATGAACTGCATGTTTCAAACGAATTAACTTAAATGCCTTTTAGAAAATTTTCTTTGATCTTGCTGATAAATTTCCACTAAAGTTAATATGAAATCTAATGATGCATGGCCAATTTACTCATTACATAACATGATTCACCTTAGCTACACTCACAAGTAGAATAGCTCCCAATGGGACTCGAAAGCTACGCTTTGAGAGCTCACTTAATGAGTTAATTGACCTTCCTTTGTCAACTTACCTTTAAAAATTGTTATATAACTTTTTTTTTTTGTTCAAAGAAAAATTATATATCAGTTCATGCGACGGTTTTTAACGATGGTTATCCTAAAATATTTTTTATATCACCAACTAACTTGAGAATCAATTAAACGGCTTAATGATATCCAGATGTTTTTATCTCCTGTCACCCTGCCTAACTAGTCTCTGAATTTAACAATTAGGCTATTCATAACCGATTAGAACAAATAGGTTATTCATTGACACTCCTTTAAACCGTATCTTTTAATAAAATTATACAGAAATTGGTTCTATTAATCGGTTATCTGGATACTTAAACATTATCAAATGCTTGTGCTGATTGGATCTCATTTACACATGATTAAAATATAAAAAAATCCTTCTAAAACAGCGAAAATAATATCTGCGGTCACGGAATGGATTTCATCCTTGCTGAAAACCGATTTAATTGCATTTGGATGGCGGTATGAGCCACAGGAAGTTAATGTTTATGCTCTTGCGCATGCGCACATGCGTATCGAAATCGGTTTTCAGCTATAGAATGAAATCCATTCTGTGACCAAGGCTAGTGTTGGAATACTTTTTTTCTAACTTTAATTGAATTTGTGTCTTTTACCCAGAAGTGAAAATTGAAGTTATTTATATGCTTTCCTTCAGTTTGTAGTCTATGAATCGTTCCAGAGTTTTTTAAAAAAATGTAAAGGATTCACGCTTTAGTGGTCGCAGATTTGTCCCTTCCAGATGGTGGAGTTTTCAGTTTTTCATTCCAACCGACGAGACAATCTTGGCTTTTTTTTTTTGTATACCCTGCACCTTAAAATTTCGATCCAGTTTCCAATTTTTTTCAACGGATGTGTGCGGAAAATCGTTTGAAGAGCTTGGGAAATTGCTTATGAGCGAGGTGTCGATAAAAATGTTATGAAAACTGCGAAAATCAACACGACTAATCAATCAGGCGTTCGATCAATCACCTGATTGTTTGATTCGTGCGCTACATGGTATAGTGTGTTCGCGTTCCCATCGATTATTGCGAATGAATAGTCGGCAGCGTTAGCACTAATATTATCACTAGGAATTTTCTCTGTAAAAGGCGGCAGACCAGATATATTAACAAAGTGGAAAATCTGCCAACTCCGATATCAAACACATGCCGGGCTTTGCGTGATGTCTGTGCCGCCCCCTACACATGCGATATAATGTGGTGCAAACTAAACCTTGTTTGATATCGGTTTGCCATTCAGGGAAACAGACTGCACCTTTTTTTTTGCCTTTCTTTTATTCATAAAAACAAACGCGCGGTGTCATGGCCAATATTCATTCACAGTTTTCGGACGTCCTTATATAGAGCGCCGTTCTGTTTTAGCGCTTAAATCCGGTACGCCTTGACACCGTAGCCGCATACACACGCTCCTCGAGGATTGACTTTAATCACATTTTGAAAGGAGCGATTTTTCCGCTACTCTTGCATATCCGTGACCTGTCCAAACGATTTTCAATCAGTTTTCAATTTGCCTTGGCTATTCTGTATTTCTCGAATTTAGAGTAAGGCTATCTGCATTTCGCATCTTTTCAATGGCATTCGTAGACCAACTCACTTGTCTTCTTTCTGCAACATCCCAAAAAATCTGATAATTTAATGCTGGCCTCGTAACGAAATCCTAAGGTCACTTTCGTGTTACAAATGTCCTTCCAGGATAGTTTTTCATAGGGATTGTCCGTATAGATATTTGTACTTATCAATTTTGTGGCATGCTTAAACCCATTCCATAGACATGACCCACCTTAAATTCATGTTATCGTGTTATTAATACTTGAATGCTAGTTAAATGTCTAGTCGAAATGATTATATTATATGTTCCATGCAGAACGTCATGGCTCGTAACAAATTAGCACGGAGATAGAGGTTGCTTTGCAGTAATTGGATACATGACAGTATTCCAAGACTGTTGTCGCTGTCTTTCAAAAAGGCTAGTAGGACAGGCTGCGAATTGCTTATCATCTGTAGGGTTAGGCTAGGTTCCAAGCATTCCAGTTAATGGGAACATGAATAGTCTATGCATCTTTCGTATAACCATGGGCTGTCGACAAAGTGGGATTATACCTAGTGGTCCAATTATCCGGAATGTATTGTAATATAAAATGAGGCTTGCCGAAAGGGAATTGGAATGGGTGATACACTACGTGGTGCACCACACTTCTCGAATAATTCCTCATTATTACTTCACTCTTTGGCGGCGCCATTTTTCCTAGGAAATTTTAAGTATGCGTTCTGGAAAATGTTCCCATATATTTAGTTTGTAGCTTTTTTTTTCCTCCAGTGAAATAATGCATAACAATGTTTGGGCTTGATGCCAATAAAATAAGCTTACAATGGCTTGATTTGTTATGCCAGCTGATTAATGGACCAATTATGGGCCGCTTAAAAGGGATTTTACAGGGTGTCCTTTAAATTGAACAGGGAGCTATCATTATTTTTAAGAGAAAATCTTTTTTTTTTTCAGAATCGGGATCAATAGGAATTTTTAATAAATCTTTCCAACTGGGAGGTCAAAAGACATTCGTAAACATTGTCATAAACGCTGTCATGAGCAGATACAATGCCTTAAAAATCTGATTGTCTGTTTGCTGACTTTTTGCTCATGTCAACACGTACATAAATGATCTTGGCTTCCACCCAGCGTCATTTATTTTGATAAGTAGTTTACTTCCAATCACTTTTGACGTAAATGCCCTCAATTGACACTGTAAGTCACCCAAAATGCACAGTTATGGACAAAATTCCTGTACCGACTATGAGCATAAGCATCCATAGCGACAGCGCTCTATGTAGATGACGTTGAATGGTGGCGCCACTTGTTTTTATCCGCCCCAGGCATATGATAGTGGTTCAATGGAACTATAAACCCATGTCAAATGGACTAGGCTTGCCTCGGTTGCTTTATGATTACCGCGGTTTTTCTCCCTTCCAGCATGTTCATTTCCTTATTATAGGTTGTGGATTGCTTAATCGATTTATTAGAGTCATCCCCGACGTTTAATTGCACTTCTGCGTGTCATTTTTGCGTATCAACCACCCGTGCTCATATCAACACCAATCGCCATCTGCTTTAACCTTTCACAGCGCTGAAAATGTAGAATTAATTCGATGTCGTTTGGACTGCGCCAATGTCATGGCCAGAATTCCCCTTAGACTGAGAGACCCGAATGATAAAATCATGAAATTTGATAGCATAATACACGATGGTGGAAGTAGCTGAACAGGTACAGTGCTCCTGAAACTCCCCTAAGCAGGGTTTTCAACCCCAACCCGAAGTCGAGAAGGGCGACGTGAGACACGTTCTTCGTTGATAACCGACTTCCTTACCAGGGAATTGACATTAAAACTAGCTTATGAATATTCTAGACATGCTGGTATTTCAGTCGTGACAGAAAAGAGACGTCATGAAGTTAGAAACGCTGGTGTGTCCACCCCAAGGTTGATTTCACTG
>JAUJYV010003121.1:0-10774 GCA_033995625.1 Ophyiulus pilosus | reverse complement strand
TACTGCATAAACATTTCTGCATAAATTGGACTGACAATATATTCTGCAGAATTTCTACAGAAAATTTTCGTATGGGAAACCATTACAAAAATAATCTTACTCCCAAATGCTAGATGGAATGATCCCTTACACATTAGATGTATATGTATCGGTTTATATACTATTGCAGTATATGGAACGTATACATCTTATTTATCTGGTATTAATGGTATTAATGATATTTTGTTCCATTCTAATCGTATCATATATTCAGTGAATGACTTGTCTGATCATTTTTCCTACCATTGAAATTGAATTAAAATTAACATAAATTTAATCTCTTACTTTTGTTGGAGTTAAACATGCCGGGACAAAGCAACGTTAATCATACTTAGCATGAGGTTTAAATCCTAAAAGTTTTAACATAATTGGCTTTTGCCATTAACAGCTTCCAAGAAGCATTAGAATACAATATAAAAGCATCGATTCCACAGCAAGTCAATTCCTTCCTCTACAAATGGTCTTAAATAGGGACATTCATAAGTTTACTGGATTTCTAAGATATTACGACAATCAAATAAAAGAGAGAAATACTATAGAAAAGTGGGCTGAGATAACATTAAATAAATGTGCTTTTTGGGTCTGCAGTTTGGCAGAATAGATTAAATTTCCTACAACTGACGATGCCCGTAATGATTGGGTGATAAATGCGTACTACCACCATTACACCCTCTTACGAAATTTGGTTTAATGCACTAACCATGTTCGCGGAACATGGTTGGGTTAAGCGAATTGTAAATGACGATGAACGAGACCAGAAATAACTAACGTATGAGTGGGTGATATATACTGCAGTCTTAAATAAATCCATGAAGTTACGTGTTTGAATCTTCTTTGGAAATCAGAATTCTCAAAGGAACATTGTCAAAGGATACATAGTAAATAACAAAGTACTGGACAAGTTATTAGGACTCTTTGTGCAAATACAAACGCCTTCCAGTTACCAATCTTCAAAATTTTGACCAGAAAAAAACACAAATAAATAAACGCACAATATAAGCCCAATGTCATGTTTCATGTACATTTTTTCACAGCACCCATCAAAATACATAGCCGATACGAGTCTATCAATTTTTAAGTTTATAAATATAATGAAATACCTTTTGGTGACGTTTAAGAACATTAAACGTCACCAGAGGATAATTTTAATGTAGATTAAAGTCATGCAAATTTACTCAAAACATTATTTTTTTTGGAATAGGGAATACTTATGGTAACTTAAGTCTAATTGTACATTTAACCATATAAAGGAATTTTGTTTTGCAATCATTTCTAATGTGCATGGGTTTTAGACAATATACAGTTTTAGCATGCCAACGTCTTTATACAGTACATACCTTAACTCTAATGGCGGAAAGGGAAGACCACGCATGCGCACCCATTACGTTCAGTTAGTTCATTGGGTAGTTCAATGCGTGGCTCCTCCCTTCCCACCATTAAGGTTAAGATAAGTATAAAGACGTTGGCAAGCTAAAACTGTCTATTGTCGAACCACTGTATCCATAAAACACAATAAGCATATATGTATTCATTGTAAACGGAACAATTAGAGAGATTGAGCCAGCCAACGCCTTAAAGTTAACCTTAACGTTAGAAGCGGGAAGGGAGGAACCACGTACTGAACTACTCAATGAACTAATTGAACGTCATGAGTGCGCATGCGTGGTTCTTCCCTTTTCGCCTCTAACGTTAAAGTTACGTTAAGGCGTTGGCTGGTTCAATCTCTCTAACAATGAAGATACGATAATATGAACTTGTACGTCAAACCATTATATTCATTAAAATGGTACTGTTAAATTAGGCAAGTTTAGCATTTTTACACAACCTGTTACTGTTGAACATACGATTAAGATTAATTTAGGACACCATGTACAATATTAATAACTATATAGTGATGATTTTTTTAAAAAAATAATCCTTTTTCATAATCCTTGTAGCGTCGTTTCAGGAAGTACTAAGTCATCACATTCTTTATTTGCAAAATTACGTATTTTTCAAGAATATCACTCCCTATAAGAGCAACAAAAACTGATTTTCAAAATGGCGTTTTGCACCTCCCCATTTGTCAGTGAAAAGAAAGAAGTAAGTGGAGGAACCCAAGAACAAAATCAAGTTCCAAGAGGCAAGGGGAAGCAGGCATCAATGCTTTATGAAAAACTAAACACATATTTAAATGGAGATAAAAAAGGTTATGGATTTCCACAAGATGTAACCGGATCCGTCAGGAAATGGAGCTTGAATTTGAATTTCTCAGCAGAAAAGCTCGTAAATCTTGCAGAAGCGACTGCTCGCGCATCCATAATATTCATTCCCACAGGATATCAATTTTAGGAGTTTACTTTATTCTCGGAGCTCGGCTCTACCATGCTAAACCCGCTGTTCGAATATTTATCTAAAGCCTAGGAGACGTTCAAAATGGCGAAAGCTACTCTTGAATAAACAGCTAGTATTAGTGCAACCCCGATTTGCTCATCCTGCCGAGTCTATCAACGAGAAAGAAAGCTATTCTCTCTTTAATGTAGTGCCAAATGCAAGCAAAGCTTTCTTAAAATGGCTGCCACTGCAGACTTGGCAGAAAAGATTAGTATGAGGTACATGTGTAAATTTCGTACATGGCAAACATGTAAAGCAAGGTCTATACATTTATGTTCCAAATACATGATTTGAGCTCTAAACGAGTCACACGTTACATGTTACTTCAATAACTTCACAACACACATTTTAGATCTTCCACTGAAATGCAATCGTAATGAACAAATTGCATGTAGCAACAATTGTACCAACGTCTTTATACATACCTTAACTTTAATGGCGGGAAGGGAGGAGCCACGCATTGAACTATCCAATGAACTAACTGAACGTAATGAGTGCGCATGCGTGGTTCTTCCCTTCCCGCCATTAAAATTAAGGTATGTATAAAGACGTTGACATGCTAAAACTGTCTATTTTTGAGAATACTAAACGATTATTCATGGCGCGTTTTTAAAGTAAGGGCCGTTTTAACACAACAAACAACTAGTATACAAGATAGACATTTTTTAACACTCAAAAGAAATCTACACCCCTAAGCCACTAGTAATATCCACCCAATTTTGGTAACGTGTCATCAATTACCGTATCCCTTGTCAAAAAACGTCGTCATCAGTGACGTTTCTGCTTGTAATGTATGTACATGCAATTGTAATCGATAATTTCAATCTTCAAGTGGTCGGGTCTGATAACCACGTCTAATATAAATGTGTATCAGTTGATGCACACTTTATACTATGGTGTTTCTGTCACAATTTGATAAATCAGAAAGCGGGATTTTGTATAAGTAATTGAGACATTCTAAAATTACAATTTTCAAAAACAGTATATGAACTGTTTCCGCCATATCAACTGTCATCATAGTTGGTCGTCATGGACGTTCATTGACAACTGGAAGGATTATTGTTTGCCACACATTGTCAGTTACTCAAACGTGACATCAAACACGATATTGACTGCTAAAACTGGTGGGCAGAGTTACTGAATCATATAAAGATAATTGGCATACACAATCCAATTTCTCTTTTTCAATCGGCCGATATTTTTAAGCGGCCCTTACTTTAAAAACGCGCATCGTATACGAAAGACGAATTAAACAGTTTTCAACATGTTGAAAAAAATGAATTGGTCACATACGTTTCAAGGGGGGTAGGGGTTAATTTATGAAAGAATTTCGGGGACAACCTTTTTGAATGGTCCCTAAGGAGTTCACTTCATGAGGGTATAAGTTAACACCCTGGCCAGTCCGTAACTGATTCTGAAATACTCATCCATCGCGATATCAAAACAAAAATTAAGAATCTTTCTAATGGGTTATAAAGATTATAAAAAACAGAATAATGTAATCCCAATACTCCTCATCCTTAATCCGTTACCATAACGTGTCTGTGTCTGGCATTTCTAAACCTAGTGCAGAAAAGCGCACTGCAATAATCAATGAAGTGTAGTTAAATTTCATGTCAGAGTTTTGTAAGCATCCAAATTAAAAAAAAAAGCTTTCTCTAATTGGAAATGCCACACAATGGGGAAATTTCAGAGCTCATGGAATTGAATTTCATATGAAAACCCAGCATCTACTCTAGGACAGTTTATGTATACGAAGCGTTATATATTTTTAAATCAATAATTGCCTGAAACACTTGTTAAGGCAGTTGCTGGGCTTCGGAAAAAGCACTTTTTCATCATAGTAAATAATACGAAAAATACGAGGGAAAAATATATCGAAGATTCGAACGCTTGTGCTATTCAAGAGAAGTCCATTGTTGCTTGAAATTAATAACCGGCGGTGATTAAAATCGGGTATCCTTCAAATGAGCTTGTTGATTTTCGTCCATTCAGAAAGCATACATACATATGTCAAAACGATAAATACTACGAATGGGGTATAAACTAAACAAGTCCTTAAGCTGCAAATTCAGGATATACTTGAAGCTTTCTGATCAGTCTATGATGGATGCCACCATCAAATTTAAAATGTACATTTGGATCTGGCATTCTGGAAATGCCTTAGGGCAAAATTGTTTTTGTTATCGTCCATTTTAATTGTAAATAAATCCAATACGTGAATAAAATACAATGCAATCTGTTGATCTAACAACAGTTAACACTAATTTGACAATACCCGGGTGCATGGGCTATGTATGGACACTTATGGCTTTTTCAAATTGGACACATCTGGACATATAGGGTATGACCATATAAGGGCATGTAAGATCATATGTGTTTGCATATATCTTTGAATTGTCATAATTAATATTACAAAATAATTACACAACATACGAACATATGGCTAATACACATCATAGTTTTTAACACATTAATTGAAGTATACATGCAATATATGGTGAAAACCTGACAATTTGTAGGTTGGTAGACCATTACAGTTTATGTGGTACACATACTAGATTTCCATTATGGTTCATTAGACAGTTTTAGCATGCCAACGTCTTTATACTTAACTTTAATGGCGGGAAGGGAAGAACCACGCATGCGCAACCTTTACGTTTAGTTAGTTCATTGGGTAGTTCAATGCGTGACTCCTCCTATCCCGCCAATAAAGTTAAGGTAAGTATAAATATGTTAGCATGCTAAACCTGTCTATTGATAGATAACGAAACGTTAAACTGTATCTTATTACAGATAAAACTTTGAGAAATATTCCATGTCCACGTTTTCTTCCATACATTGACATAAAAAGGAATCGTATAAGGGATATGGGGCATAAATAATATGGCCCTTTATAATTTTTAAACCAGCATTTTAAACTTGCATATAACAACCGTTATTCACATAAAATCATGCACAAGTGTTCAATTATGTATTTCTTTTCTGAATTGTTAGTGACTTGCAGTTAATATTTGCAATATTAACTTTAGGTGGCTTAATTGAGAGTTCCCCATGTGACTCTACATGTTTCATTTGCTTTCCCTAGTACTGCAAGTCTAAAATCGACCTAATAGGGAACCGTCAGGTGCACGTCAGATTGAACTAAACTCAGAGCGGAAAGTATGCCAATCCGCGCACGATTTGCAGTGGAATTAGCATCTGACAGCCTTACCCGCTTATGCAAATTCGAAAATCCAAACACGCGAGCTGAATTAAACTTCATCCTATAAATTTACCATCGCTTCCATCTTTCTAAGTCCTATGAGTTCGCCGACACAACGTAGGCGTTTGCGGGTCAGAGAGACATGTGACGCGCTAACTCCCAACGTTAATCTTATTTAAAATTACATTTTTTTTTTCACCAGAATTCGTCTCAGAGGTAAAAAAAGAAAAGATAATATGCTAACATTTCCATGCTCTTAGCGATAATGCATCACAGAATCAATGCCTTCCTTAAAGTTCATATTAGACACAGGAGGAATGGGACATTGCTAATAATTTAAAACTTGCAGAAACAAAAGTGTCAATGTTTTTACAGAAAAAAGATTGACACTTTTGTTTCTGCATTGGTTTATGTAAAATGGTGACTTTGATTTGAAGCACAAGAATACAGGAAGGAAAAGTGTGGGAAGAGGTTTGGGACACAACAGTACAGGAGGAATGGGGCTGTCCCAGACATCATCTGAGGAATCTGTACAAGAGTTCTTGGATAACCAAAGCATATAAAATGTGTATACAGAACGGTCCAACTTTCTGTATAGTTGTTCGTTTTGCCTTATCTATAGCAAAATCGTTTTGAAAGGTATAAAGGGGGTGTTAATAGAAATGTTTCTTTAATGACAAAGTCAACCATTTTTATCATATTCCTAACAAACATGTGATGTGCATCATTTTAACAGCGGGGTTGTTTTTCTTCTTTTATTTTTTACTCTATATGGTACATCTACATATATGGTCGCTAATCACATAGGGGACCATTCAAAAGGGACGTCCTCAGGAGGGGGGGGGGGTCTGCTGGCATGTGGACCAAATGTGGACAGGGAGAAGGGAGGGGAAGATGATGTCATTTTTCAGTTTTTGGTTTTACTATTTAATTAAGTTTTAAAGATCAGTGTAAGTGGAATGGGACACGAGCAGAAATGTGTGCACAGTCTCAAATGTACTTTAATTTTTGAAACCTCGGAAAAGTCGGGTATTATGCCAACATTTTTGTTAAATACTAATTTTATGCTGAAATTTCCCTTCGAGATCAGGAAATTTCCGTTAATCAGAAAAATCTGGAAAAATGTCGTGAAATTGGCTGCGATACGGGTGCTTGCAAATCTATAGGATGGGCCTTTGTATGTTCCATCAAATTTTCTGGACACCCTACTTTTCAAAAAAAAATTATGTACGTCTGTCTATGAATGAGGTCTGGGCTAAAATCGACACCGTCTGGATAGGTTAAAGAGGGGAGGGTCAATTTTTAAAGGAATTTCGGGGACGTCCTTTTTGAATGGCCCTCAAGCTGATTACGTCCTTTAATTCTAGTCGGGATTATTAGAAGGCTTACGGAAGTGTTCCGTACATACAAATGCCGAAAACCACGAGGTTCCGCCGTACCGAAGCAGCTTTGACCACACGCCAAGTCCTCCCGGTCTAATCGGCGTTCGTGCATCAGGGAGGCCGTGGTTTTCCTTCGTCTAGATAACTATTGAAAAGCCGAAAAGGAATTTTGGAAAGGGCTTCTCGCATGGCTATGGCAGTTGGCTTAAGCCGCTTCATTAACCTAATCCTTGGCAGAAGTTCATCATCGTGGACCTGCAGAGGATCAGCGGGTTCGCCGCGGTTAAAACTAGGAACCGTGGGGCAACGGATTAAGACGGTTTCCTCTACAAATGAAAGTTTAAGTTCTTTTATTAGCCTATATTGCGGTGCGTTATAGCGGCCATTCTGATGCATATTCGTCAAAAGCGTATGCCCATAAAACCAAAACAGCCGCCAAAATATGCTTATTGTAGGGAAATTAAAAGTAATGGACCGCGGTTTGTTGTCGAAACAGGTGCGGCTAATAGATGTTTAATCTAGAGAATGAAAATGCCAAGGGCAGACATTGTCTTGCAGCTTCTTCGAAAATATGACAGCTGAAAGATGCTGCGTGTATGCATGGTGTAATTCAGCTATTTTGCGCAATATTCGGGGTGTTTGAAACGTATAAACGACATTGTTGGTCGGAAAATTCTTCTTCAGATAATTATGCTAAAAGAGGGCTACATGACATTACAAAACTATATTTTTCTGATAATTTTCAATAGCAGTACAAAGACGATTTTTAAAAGACGAAGATGTAGAAGCATTTTTAAGGTGTTTCAGAATTGATTTACGATACTTAAAAATGTGCCATTCAATTTTTGAAAACGTTTAACTTAACATATTAAATGTAATATTTCCAATAGACTACCCGCAATTCCATAAGTGTTCCAAAGGATATTAAAAAACTTTACGAGTGTACATCAACTTTACTGCTATTCGACTGAAACACCGTGGAAAGCATGCACCGAGAACACTTGACAGTGTTCCATTTGATTCTAAACGTGTTCCATTCGATACCGCAAAATGTGGATACTTTGGGCCAGTTTTTGGTGATTTTTTGGAATTAATAAAAAGTGTTCAATATTTATGACCCGAAACTGACCAGGTCAAATAGAATTAACCCTTCTCTTTCAGAATATAGCGTTATTTTTACGGTTGTATTAACAGGTGCTGACCCAAAGTTATACCCACATGATGAGGTCATTTTGGATCAATGTATTTTTCAAGGTATATATCCCTATAGTGAAAAAAATTACATAGGGCCAAACATGCTATTCATAATATGTTCCATATATGCCCTTACATGACGTTTTCCATATATGTCTGAAACCATTTATTGGTATATTTGGCTCTTAATGCCCATGTATGGAGTTCATATAATCACAACGTGAATATTACCACAATGAATTAAATTGAAACGTGGCCAGCTGATTTAAACATTTCCTCGCAAAATAAAACTCCCTAGTTTGCGAGATAAATACAAATAAAATGCGGAATAAAATTATCAAAATTTCAGAAACTCAAGTTTTGGTCAGCCCTAATTACCGCGCCCATGTCTGGTTTATGTCTATCATATCCTATAGTTTTACATATAAATGTTTGATATTCATATGAATAGTAGTGGAATCGTATAGGAACCACTATGTTGGCCTGTTTTATTAACAGCGGTATTAGTTTATCTACCCGAGATGATTGTTTAGAGACATTAGCGAAAACACAACACATGTGTCCCAATAAAAATGGCCGTAATTTAGAACAAACTGAATTTAGAATTTTGAGAAGTTACTAGAATATGTCGGAATAGTGCTTCTCTACAACTGGCTGAAAAATAACCATTGAAACCCTCTTAATACATTCTTACTTTCCAAAACGAACATTCCAAATTATCCAACAGTTTCATTTGATTTCCATAAGTGTTTGTTTGGATTCTAGTCTCAATTTAACACTTACTAGTAATTGATTGGTTGGATGTTGGAATTACGGACATATATTTCCTGAAGTACGATAGGATGGGGGCCATGCTAACACAATGCTGTTTACAAATTGATTGATTGGATGTTGGAACACAATGTTCTAACACAATGCTGTTTACAAGCTAATAATCCATAAAATGGCTGTCTTAAATTAGACTAACTATTTGTATGTACTGTTTTAAGAGTTATTAAAGCTGGAAACTAAATAATTAGTACCTGAGAGGAAATCTAGTAGTAAATCCTTTAGCAAATCACCTCAATAATACAATTTTATTTGCAGCCATATGTATATTGCATCGTAAGTCATTATTCATGTTATGCAGGATATATAGTATTATGCGTTGTTAGGTTCAATATGATTCCCATTTAGGATTTATATTTTAGAACTGCCGCTATATACTTAGCATCCCCTTCAGTATTAAAAGCTGCCTTGAAAGCGTCATGCTTTACCTATTGGACTTTAACTTCCGTATACAGTATACGAACTAGCCGATCAATGCTGATGTTTATCCAAGAGCAGTTAAATAACCCAATTTCCTGAGTTTTTCAGATAAAATCTCCTAAATCTACCGACTTGGTCAAATAGGGGTTCCCCGTGTTAAATTGCTCTTGTCATGCAGGAGCATTATTAGAGTGGAACTTTGACTAGCAGCGTTTCTAGAGTTTGCAGGTTTTTCAAATTACACAATAGAGGCTCGTTCAAAATGCATGGACATTCCAAGAAAACCAAATCATATTAACCGTAACACATTTCCCTAAGTATGGCAAAACTTAAGTTTCAGAAGGAAGTCTGAGAAACATTAAGCAACACTTCCAATTATAACGCTCTATATCATCTATATTCTGAAGAAGTGCTCTAATAGGTTATCATCTCTTCCAAATTACTAATTAAATAAAAAATCTACCAATATTTCTAAAAACTTACTTTATACGTACTGATTGAAGAAATTCTAATTTAGCATTAATTTAAAATTACTACCAAATATGGATATAATTCAACATTTAATGTGACGAATTCTGCAATATTTTTCTAAAAGCTCGAAAAATGTTCCATAGAGTTTGAATTTTTTTGTTTTTATATAGGAGTTTTTAAATAAACGTACTTTTCCAAGGTGTTAAAAATTCAGGTACATCTTTCGACTTTCAAGACGCATATTTCATATTTCAGAACGCTTTCGGTATTCAAAATTTGTTCTAAGAATTTCTGATAATATTATTGGGAATACATGTCACATTTTGAAGGCAAGTTTTTATGTTTGTTTAAAACTAATTTCTGTTCTCAAAAATCATTTAAGTGGTTTGGGGACATGTCTGGGTACAAATCAGATGTTCAATAAATTTGAAGTAAAAATCTCAAGCATATAGTTAACAACTTATTCCTTAAATTTCCAAGCACCCCATAAATCACAAATTCCACAATATATTTCCAAAGAGTTTGAACGTTTTTATAGAGTTTGAAAAATAAACTGTTTATACGAGTATATCGATTTTTCCCGATTTTCTCCCGACTTTTTCGAGGTGCTTAAACTGGGATGTACTAAAATTGAATTTGGTAACGCTAATGATAAGTAATAATTGATTACAAAATGTGATAAACGTAATAAACAAATTGTAAGAAACGTACACCATTCTACATTGCAAAAAATGTACACCACTCTACATTGTAAAAAACGTACACCACTCTACATTGTAAAAAATGTACACCACTCTACATTGTAAAAAATGTACACCACTCTACATTGTAAAAAATGTACACCACTCTACATTGTAAAAAA
>JAUJYV010003120.1:0-10780 GCA_033995625.1 Ophyiulus pilosus | reverse complement strand
TCGCTTAACGAGTGTTTCGCATAACGAGCAAGACTCCGGAACCAATTATGCTCGTTATGCGAGGTTCCACTGTATACACAAACAAATATTTGGTGTCTGGTAAATTTAATTGAAGAAGTTCAAGAAAATATCAAGAATTTCAAGACCTCTAAATTTCAAGAATCCTCTCCCACCACCAAAATAATAAAGGAATTTAACTATAATCAGTTACCTCCTGCATAACCATGCCTTGGCATCGACGAATGAATTGATTTTCTGCTTTCACAACAGTCTGCAGAAATTTCAAATACTGCATATGCTTCCCATGAGTTTCTAGACATTGGACAAAATGCTGCACCACCCGCTCGCTAACTTCGCTGCACAGATGGAGATTATTTTTAAATATGCTGCACATGGTTTGTGCTTCAAATAACTGAAAAATGAATAATTAATTATTTTAAACAATAGAAATATAAAGATTCAGTTTTGTTCAATTCAAATATATATAATTCCCATAGCCATAATTCGAAATCACTTACCCCAGGTGTTAAAAATAAATCTATGTGCTTCACGAGTAATGCTTGATTTGGGTGGTTTCCAAAACAGAAGTTTTGAAGAAATGTGTGGGCCAGCTGCATTAATTCGTTCATGCGGGTATCTTCTGCTTTATCATATGGAATCTGCAGTAAATCAATGACGACAGAATGCACGCCCATATTTCTGAGTAAGCGTTGTTCGTGTCTGCGAGGTATTGACCCGGATAAAGTTTCTTGGACACAAAGCTTATTCATTCGAATTAAAACCTTTGTAGGAAATCGATATCAATAAAATGTATTCTTAGACAACTTAACATTTTAATAGAGATAATAATAAAAAATCTTTGAAATATGTTCAAACCTTTTGAATTGCTTTGTAATTTTTGGCTTGACCCTTGTCAAGAGCTGGACCAATTCCCAAGTCAATAGCAGAGTTTTTTCCAAGGCTCTATAGAAGCATAAAAAAGCATTTGACCCCAAGTGTAAATAAATGAAGTAAGTACAAGTGGAATCAAATAGGACAAGTACATACTGCTGGACCCTTAGCCTTCTTATCAACTTCATCTACGCTAACAGACTGTGATCTTTCCGGCCCATCTTCATCATCCTCGTGGAGTTGTTTACCACTGCCGGCATCGACCGATTTGCTTTTAAACACCCATAATTCAGATTTTTCTACCAATAATCTTAGAGCGTCAAGATCTTCTTTAATTTGCTTGTAATTTTCTACGTCGCTATTTGAAACTAACAGTTGAACCTAAGAAACGGAAATTACCACACGACTTAATACGAAAATCAGGTTTAACAGTATTTATTAATTGTTGTAAGTTTTTTTTAATACTATTTTAAATTTAAATTTATGCAATTAAACCAAAACCTTCTGATTTTCACATTTACCTGCTTAAATGCTTGCAACACCTCCTGCCGTTGACTGAAATGTCTAAACAGTAAATGCAAAGCTTTGGAAACCAAAGGAGCGTAATCATGCATAATCAAATGCATGAGGACTCGTAGAAAAGTACGTCCACCATTTCCATCCATGTCCAAATCCGGACACTCCAAGCTAAATTAAGAAAGAAAAAAACATGTTAAATTGTGCTGGCCTTTAGATAAAACATATTCTTTAGTTGTTTAAGAAATGCATTTAATGTGGATGCAATTAAAACATCTTCAAATATTGATGATTGCATACTGACCTTCCAAAAATACCTTCAGCTTGGGCACCAATCGTTTCCAAATCAATGCCTTAAAACCATTGAATAAAAATAAAATCAACCAAAAAAGAATAACCAGTACCTCATGCATCAGTTCATCTTTAGAAATTTACCTTTATCCCCTATTTTAGGTCCTTCGACAGAGGCTCCTCTCTCTGAATTCGACTCATCAAATTCTCTCTTAAAAATTGACAAAAGGCATGAAATCCTATAATCCAATCGAACGTTTAAAATGAACTGCAAAATAAGAAAAAGAGCATCGTCTTGATATAAACAATGCCAAACCTACAAATTGCACGATTTTTTAAAAACGTACTTAACATACTTGTAGGATTTCTATAATATTAAGCTTTGTATCCATCACTAAAGTATCATCTTTGGCAGATGGAGAATTCTTCTTGTGGCATACAGGACCAAGAGGTTGCGAGCCCATGTTGGATGTACGCAAAACAACGTTTGTCATTACTGCACCCATATCTCCTAAAGACTTCAATACACCTCCTTTACCTAAATACCAATTAAAACTCATATGAATTCCATGTAAAAACTTAACTAGTGTCCAAATATTTGTAACAATTACAATTTTTAATTATGCGGAATGACTATATTTTGCATTTAATAATATTGATAATTTTTTTTTTTCAATTCAATTCAACTCAGTACCCTACAGTCTGCAAATGAATGTCATACGATGGGGGTGGGGGGTCGGGGGGTCGTACCCAATTTCAGGAGAATGCTCCTACGTCAGTATATTTAATTAAAAAATAAAATATGAGAAAACTGCATCGACTCTATAAACGAAAATATTATTTAAGAGAATTAAATGAATAAAATATCATTAAAAATCCTGAATGCTTTCAGATATACAATTTATATTAAACAAGATTTTATTTAAGACGGTAAGTTGGAAAGTATATTTAAAAAATATTACGGCAAAGGTTTTTAAGGTAAAATCCATAAATTATTAATTCATGCAATACAAGTCTTAATTATGACTATTAATAAATGCAATACATTTTAGTTCCTACGCATATCGAATTATCTTCAAGTACACAGTTTGCAAAACCCCAGCTTTGATTCTAAATTACCTCCCTATAATAATTACAAACCTTCCTCCTCCTCCTCCATTTCCTCCATAGCTGCATGCGCAGAAGAAATGGCAAATAAATAAAAATGCTCATAAAAATACATAACTATAAATGGACATAGCTGTCCACGTTGATTTTATCATTTAGTAAAGACGCTACGCTCTTTTTTTGGCAATGCCGTGCACAACTGAAAATAAAATTCAGAAATAAAACAATAAATATAAAAAGTACTAACCATCTGGGGAAACGGCAACAACTGGTCCATTGGAGAAATGAGATTCTGGAGCACAATCCAAAATGCTTAATAAAGTTTTCGTTAGCTTCAACAGTTCGCTAAAGCTGTAAAATCCAAAATAGACCAGTTTTCTAGCCAAACGCACTACCTAAAAAAAAGAACAGAAATAACTTAATGAGTACAACAAAGATAATCACACAACTTGAAAATATAATAGGAAATTATTATGTTGTACCTCAAATGTCAGTTTATTATGCTCTCTGTCAGAAAATGAGCACATGTGGCCAACTACATTCCCCAAGTAATCATTGACAAACAAGATGGTGTTGGTAAATTTTGATTGAATGCCTTCTTTGCTTACATCTGGACTTTGGTTGTTATCATAGCTGAAATACAAGGAATTAACTTTAATAAACGAATATTCGAGCAAGTTGTTTTAATTTACTGTAATAACGTCTTTTAATGTTTTAAGAAGCAATATCTTACTCTTGAATGGACATCTTAAGAGGAATTTCTGACCACAGTCGAGCGTATTTGATAGGATTAACTTGTTCTTGAGGGTCTCTATCGACATGCATGTGAAGCATAAGGCGGCAAAACGATGCTCTCAGTTCGTAAGGAATCATTTCATCACTCATGCACCTAGAATAATTACAACACGTGAATTTCTAGATTTCACATGTGATAAATAACAATAATAAAAATAAAGAGTAAGCACATACGTGTGTATTAAATTGATATGCATATGTGGAGAGAGGTTATTTATGGCCAAATACTGTCTGTCAAGGCACATGTTTGAAAATAAATCCAGCTGATGCCTATACAGATAAAAATTTAAAAAAATACCCGGATATACAGTGGAACGTCGCATAACGAGCATAATTCGTTCCGGAGTCTTACTCGTAATGCGAAACACTCGTTAAGCGAAACACAGACTGATGTACCAAAGGCACGAAAAGTTCCATCGCACAATTCGGGGATTCCCCTATCCACGTCACTCGTTAAGCGAGTCATTTTTTTACAATTCATATTGCTCGTTATGCGAATCACTCGTTATGCGAGGTTCCACTGTATCTTGCAACGCGTGATAACATCAAGTAAAGAAATGAAAAACATAAAAAGTCGTCAAAATACCTGTAATAGTCCAAAATATGTCTGGCATCTATGCTGCCAGATTTCAAGGATTGCTGCGCTAATTCTTGAATGGTTTTTCGTTTACCTCCACAATCCCATATCAGAAAAACTTGTTCCCGAGTTTCGGTGGAAGCAGCTGGTTCAAAGCCTTCGGGTAAAAGGATTTCAAACTCTTCTCTTACAATTCTAGAAGGAAAACTACTACATGTTGAAAGGCATTCATCTGCATTTGAGTGCTTATTAATTTGTCCAAAAGAAATGCCTAAAAGTACAAAATTCTACCTAGTTTCAATCAGAATGTCGGTGTTTTTCTGGCTTAGTACCGATTTGCAGATCAACTCTTGTGTTATTGGAATGGCCACTTTGTTTGAAATACACAAATCGGATAAATAATCCAAAAAGCGGCTTTCTCTGTTCTTGCGTACAAGGGAGACAAAAGTTTCAATTTCTGCAGCTGTGATGTGCTTCTCTAGTAGTTTCCGATTATTGTGAAGCAATGCTGTAATTGTATCTTCAGCTAACACATCGTAGCCTATCTGTTTCTGCATGAATCCAAATTGCTTTGCAATGTATTCCTTTAAATTAGTAGACGAATAAATAATGAAAAAATGTACATTAACGTACTCAACAAGATAATTTTTCCGAACATCTTTAAGAACCATCCTCATCGACACCGAATAAAGTAATAAAAAATGTGAATAAAGAATCGCTACCAACTTAACTTTTGGTTTCAAGAAAGTTCCAAAAAATTGGCAATAATGTTAACGTTCCATATCTTTATTATAAATTATTTATAAAAGTTACTTTATAACAAGATTTTAACTATTTAAAATAATGTTTTTTGAATATAGCATGAAAGGACTAAATTTAAAAATTAAAAATGATCAATTACAAACCTGGTTTTTACGATAATCCTGCTGAGCAAGTCTTAAAATTCGGTAGCAAAGCCTGCAAATTGCTTTGTAAAATTCGTTTTGTGGTTGCGATAATTCATCCATTGTGATCAAAGGTCCAATTCCTGTGTCCATAAAAGGAGCTTGTAGAATTTTAAATAACTGTTAAAAGTTAAGAGTCAGGAAATAAAAATTGAGAAACATAACGAGTAAGCTACTTATTCAAAATTCTTTACAAATCCCATCTATAAGTTTTTTTTCGCACATAAGTGCTTGAAAATAAAGGTGTGCCTTATGTAAATATTTCTTTAAAGTAAGGAAACAATTTAATAATTTGTTCAAATTAATAACAAAATTATCTTTAATAATCAGAATACTGTAAATACTATGCCAATGAATAAAAGAATACAAGGGCATGCCATTGAGGCAATATTTAATTTACTGATAAACATCAATAACTTAAATATCTACCCTTCACAATTTTGTATAAACACAAAACCAGCAAAGCACAGAAGGTTAATGCAATTTTAAATTTTATATATATTTTATATAATTTTATATATAACTTGACATTAAGCTTACCTGCTTCAATATATTTTGTTCACGTAAAAGTTTTTGCCTTTCCCGATTAGGTTCAGTGACAACTAATTTCAGCACATCTTCCCTGTTTTGGACCAGTTCTTGGTTTGCCACGAAATATATTAGATCTTCCAATAATTCCACCACAACCCTATGAATTTTTGTTTGTAAAACAAGCATTGCAGCAATTACAAACTGGGGAGTAATTTAAAATTATTACCCACTTTCTCTCTTCTTTGGTACGGCTACTAAGATGAATTCGATTTTCCAAATTGGAAGAAACGCTTGCGAGTACTTTGCAGGCATCATTGGCAAAATCAAGATCACGTACTTCAGCAGCAGCCACAGTTACAATAGAAAAAGCTTCTTTATCTTCTTTTATTTTAGCCAAGCCAACCTGTAAGAAATTGTAAAGCTCCGACTTTAATAATCACAACATGTCAAACAGCAATATAATTGCATTTCCGGTTAAGCAGAATAATAACCTTGGACATCACTGGCTTTTCTTCATCTTTGTCTATTGGAATGGACGTGCTGTGAACCCATGTATCTGTGCACAAATGGCGTAATCGAACATAGGACAACCTAAATATCGGGATACAAAATTAGATATTATATATCCGTTATAATCTAACTTTAAAATTCTTGGTTAACTTTCTTCAGCGACAAAAACCAATTACAGGAAAAACAAATAAACCCTGATTAGAAGAGACAATTAATTCATTAATGCAATTGCAAAATCAAGACGCTTAGCGGCCCTCATCAAGACACTGTATAAGTTTTGCAGTCAGTAAATATTACTGCATGTATCAGTTCTTTTACCTAAGAATCAAATGATTTTTTACAGAAGCAATTCAACAATATGCAATGCGTTAATGTTGAATATAATGTGCATCAATGATGACAATTCATTTTTTTTAATTACATAAAACATATTACCAAATATTAGAGACCTGGAGTTTTACAAAAACCTGTAGATTATGCAGAATTCCCTCATTCTTAGTGTTTAATTAATAATTGTTTTAACAAAATTTCTGTAATTTTCTAATAATTTTCTTTAGTGGTCATTTATTATAGATTAACGGATTACTAAGGATCATAAATACATTTTTAATTAAATTGGGAAATAAGAGTTATTTCCCAACATTAGTTCAAATCTGACTTGATAGCTTCATTGATTATACATGAACATTAGGCAAATGTAATTTCACGCTACCTTGGAACATACGAGTCTCCTTGTGTAAGAGTCGTAGCATCGAGTTCGAACAGCGATGCGATATCATTAGCATGTGGAATGGACACCAAGGAATAAACTTCGGCATTAGCTGCGCCTCTAAGTTTTGTCCGCATTGTATCACCAGTTGTGTCATTATCGACCTAAAAAAAAAGAACGCTTGCTAAAGCAGATCCTTAATTATAAAATCATTTTCTATAAATAACTACAAAATGCATATTATCCAACTAGTACTACATTTGTGACTTTTCCATATTTCATGTATAATTAAAATGTATGAAAAGCTACATCATTGTTATGCCAATAAAATATTGACAGATAACCATTCGGTTTATCATGAGACCCAAGAAGTACAAATTAATAAAAAATATGACTAACGGAAAAAAAAACCACTTGGGAGTCTTGACCCCTGTATATCACTGGAAATTCATATACATACCTCTGCAGCAAGGTATTGTCCAGTAGCCAGATGCTTAAAACGATATATGGCATTCCAGTGTCCAGCACCTCCTCGACATGGAACGGGTTGGACAACTTCTACTTCCCATAGAGCTTTAGAACTTGTGGCCGCTGTTGCTGAAGTTCGGCCGGTAGTTCGTAAAAACACGTATTGCTTTTTCTTGTATTCGTCCATCGTTAAAAATTTCTCTTGTTCCGCGTGAAATAATCTGACCACATCACCCTAGAAAAGGCATGGTAAATTTAAACCCTTAGATAAAACTCATGAAGTTTAACATAACATGAAACAATTCTTTAGTAATTTAAAATTTGAATAGATTTGAGAGAATTTTAAAAGAACTGAAATTCAGTTTGTCGGCATTCTTGTGAGAAAATTCATCACAAAAAGTTCGATATTTTCAATTCGATTGATTAAGATCGAATTTGAGATCATATGTCTTAGTGTAGATTAGCAGAAACATTTTATAATACGAAGATATACTAATAAAAAATGACTTCTCTTACCCCTTTGAGTACATCCTCAATATTTTCTTTGAAATCCAAAAAGAGGATAATCTTCCAACATGTATGGCAAAGCATAGCATTAACCTAAGTAAAATATCAATGCATTAATACTAACGAATTTTCAGTATTTAAAAACAGGATCCTATCACATGAGTACTAAATTTCAACCCAAAATTCATTTTTATTTACAATACTTGCAAACTAAATTTTAAAAATATATAAAACAAATCTGCAATAATAAATTGTATATATATTTTTTTTTTTTTCATAAAATGTACATAACATTTTCCTAAAGTCGATCAATATGGCTGGTCTGCACTTCCCAACCGTTTGGATACACATCTTAAACAATTTATCATAAATTGCATAAAAATCCCATGCATATAATACAATGCATTTCACACTGGATTCTCGAATCGTAAATCAAATAACTGGAAAATTATTATTATATTTAGGGTTGCCGTATTTCACCGTATTTCACTACTCAGTCCCGTGTTACTATTTGTCCCATTTTCTCGAAATAGAACGTACAATTGCATATTTAGAAGTAAGAAACATCGATATTGGCAACACTGAGATTCTATTCAACCAGTTTGTATGTCTAAAAGATTATTTACAGAAAAATAATACTCGTATACCAACAAAAACTGCGAAGCAACTATGAAATTGAGTATGGAAGAGAATAAAACTGTGCAATTACATATTTGCCATTCCAGCCCATAATGCAAATGTAGAGATAATATTTTATCTCAACTGATATTTTCACTCAATGGTCGGACGAAAGAAACAGGTTGGCAGTGGAGACAATTGATGCAATTTTCATTTATCATTTAAACGTGCCGTGTCAATGCTTGGCATTTATAGCAACCCTAATTATATTCTGTTCAAATTTGCACATTGTTCCTCAAAAATAATGCAGTTGGCAAAAGTTGATTATCTCTGAATAATCCATTGATAAAAAAACAAAAACTTCATAAGCAAAGCAATTGTCGTTTTTGAAAAATAAATATGTGCATGTTCTTGGACATACATGTATATTGATCTAGACTATAAGCTTAAATGGCTTTCGTCATAATCATCCGCATGGTAACATTTGTTATGCTTTAATGAACTGTAAAATTCATTTAAATACTACAAATGCTATGCCAAAATAATTGCGGTCTTAACCATTTGACTGCTATTATCAACAATGCGTAATTTAGTCGCAATCCATAGCCTACACCAAATGGTTCAAATTATTACTGAAAAGATTATTTGCCTATGTATGATGTAAAAGACCCACTGAATGTTTACGAATTATTGCTTAGCTAGGATTTGTATAATTGTATTTGCATATAACCTCAACATTGCATTTTATAAATGTGCATGCAAAACTATTTCTCATGTAAAAATAAAAAAAAGATAATTCATTATTATTACATTTTCCTTATCTCCAACTAACGTTAACGAGTACTGCCAGAAATGTCAACTAATAGTCCAAAGAACTATAAATATTAATAAGAATAGGAACAAAAAAAAATTCACAACCACAGGATTTAGATAGCTTATCTTGATAAGCCCAACTGTATGCCAGCGATGGGAATGTATATATGGCTAAATATATCTTAAAATGCAGTATTTCGAAAAATATGAGCGCATCCATGCACTACAATGGCAAACGGCCAATTTGAAATAAGCAATTGTTTAAAAAAAAAATCTGGAATCAGCATAAATATATTCAAAGTTGCCAAATATCATGAAAAGCGTCGAAAGTGTGCAGCTTACAGACAATTATTTTATTTCTACCTGGACATTACTTGATCGTGTAGTAATAAATGACCAATTTCTTAACTTCTGTTCTTGTTATTTTGTGATAATTGTGCATGGTTTATTTGCTACACATCTGCACAACTTGCAGATAGAAACATTTGTCAGTTCGAAGCTCATTTGAATTAAGTGCTGATTACAGTGCTGAAAATAGCATTAGATTTCCTATAAAATGCAAATGTAGTTAATTAATAGAATACGTCGAAACCTATTCATTTAATTCCAATCTGACAAATGTTTCCTTCTGTACTAATGGACAAACAGATGCATCAATTTGTTGCTAAAATACATGCCTCTTTCAGAAGCGTTGAGGCACATAACTTATTTTATCTTTAAATAGATTGCGCTATAAATTATTGATTGGAATGCACTAAGGCGCACAAGCTCTCAAGTTTGGGAGTTTGAAGAAAGGTGAATCTGGTGAGGTGAAACTATTTTCAAATGAAAGCTCAGCTTTAATTATTGATTTCTCCTACTCGAATGCGGAAGAATTGTGCAAATATAGGGCCTTCAATATAAACAGCTAGCTTGTCTAGCAGGGCAAATAGATAGCAAATCACGAACTGTACAGGGAATCTAAATAAGCTAGTACATTTTTTGACATTGTGCAAGTATAGTGCTTGATAATTTCCGAGATCGACTATTAATAGCAGGATCATTGCCATGGTTAACCCCGCATATCAAATTTAATTATTAACTTTCATAAAAAAATCGCTCAATAAAGTTCTTGTGTGGTTTACTTGCATCTAAAATTAACAATGTAATCTATGGATTAATGCATTTAAGACCCGTTCAGCGCTGTTTTAGGAACATATCCTGAGTATAATATAATAATTAATCAAGCATTTACTGTATAAACTAATACATATACCAATATTCATCTATGGAACAAAATTTTGAAAAATTAGAGAATTGAAAATATATATATTCGTAAAATATGTAACACCCCTTTTGGAGTCGTTACCTTCCGCCAACAAATCTTTTGCGGGTATGTTCTTCACTAGTTCGCCCTCCAAGATCAGACCACGAGATCGGTAATTTGGGCAGAAACATTAGTACCACTTTATTCAAGTGCCAACCCAATGTACAAGTTAACGTAGCGCACAGCAAAATCGGATT
>JAUJYV010003119.1:0-10780 GCA_033995625.1 Ophyiulus pilosus | reverse complement strand
ATACTTTCATCCGTTTCGACTTTCGACATCAGCTGCGGTGTTTCGAGCTGCTCTTCGGACGTTCAACCGGGAACGCGCTATGTGCCAAAAAACTCCTGCAAAACACATATTTACGAATTAAGGAATGAAAACAAAGTCTGCACATCAGAAATCTTTCCTATGAATCGTAATTCGTTTCGAAAAACTCGCCGGAAAGCAAAAGGTGGGTTTAAAAGCATGATTTTTGTACATTTTACAGTATATATGTATATCCGTTCAGATTTTGGGGGTACCCTGTATTTCGTTATGGAACGTTTGCACGCGCACATGACGTAATGGCACGCGCTCCACGCATTACGGGGTGAGCCGAAAGTTGCCGTAGTGCCAAAAAACCAGAAATATGCAGTTTTTACACGGAAATTGAATACGGCATTATATATTCCGAGTAAATTCGTTGAAAGATAAGCTGTGTAGTCGAGGATCCTGAAACTAGACCGAAAACAACAGACTTCTCACACTTTTATGGTGTGATAGCAGGTTTTATGGGCAAAACCAAGCAAGAAAATGATGTTTTTGTGTAAAAATGCATCAATTTTATGCAGTAAAACTGTAAAAGTGCAATTACACGATCAAGCTCCAAAAACGCCATAATCGATTAAAATTCTTTAGCAATTAATTTTACCCACATACATTCTGTAACGTAAGGCCTTAAAACCCTAACCGTAAACTATATCAGTAAAAGTTCAAATTTATACTCTATGTAGTAAAAGTAAACTTTTTTACAACAATTTTTACAACAAAACTTAACACAACTGCAATTTGTGCGTAGTGATAGCTAGTGAATTTGACTATGTCTAATTAACACTGAATACTTCACTTTTATTGCAAAAAGTCAACACTACAATATGGTCACACAAAAAGTGGAACCTTTATCATAAATTGGTAACTTTTTTGATTTTTAATCCAAGTAAATCCAATTTTGCACAAATCTAGGCAAAAAACATAGGAACAAAACAGCTATTTTAAATTGTACTCTACGTGTCCTCCATCCTTGGCAACACATGCCCGGCACTTTGGCAATTGATGAGTCGGTTACTGTTTGATCGAGTTCATCCCGAATTCGATGACATGACGAATCTTTGTAATAAATTCCCCCAGATGGAATAATCTTGGGGGTTCATATCAGGGCTATTAGGTGGCCAAAGGCTAGGTGCTTAGAAAATGTCTCTCGACGGACAATTTGAACAGTTTTTCCCTTGCTGAAACACAAGTCCGAGGGCAGGAGGAATGTCTCGATAGTAGCCCCTGTTCATCTCAACTCCAGGCTCAAGAAAATTGATGAGAATGTGTCCCAGAATTGAACACCGACTTAAACCACGATGGACTTGCTGAAACGAGATTTTAATCGCAGCAACCGTTCACTATTAATTCCCCGCTTTTGCTGCGGATGGAGGACGCTTTGAGTACAAATTCAAATAACTGATTTCTTCGTACGTTTGTTGCCTATAATTGTGCAAAATTGGATTTGCTTTGTTTAAAAACAAAAAGTTACCAATTTATCAAAAAGGTTCCCCGTTTTTTTATGGCAACACCTTACAAAAACTTCCCCAAAGTGCTAATAACCAGAAGTAATTCCGTTTAGACCAGCAAAATTCCTGCACTTAATTGCATATAATTTCGTTAACATTATCCGCACTTAATAGTGCAATTGAAACGTTTTCGTATAAACTCGTAAAATATAACGACTAGCTTAAAAACAAATAAAAGTGTTTGCACAAAAGTTTTAAGTTATATTTGGCAGATGCAGAACACGGATTTCGTCAATGACATACGCGTGTTTATAACATTTATATTTGTCTTTCATCGCAGTCACGTGTTTCATGTTTTCCATCATCGACGTCATTATAAGTTTTATCCGATAATCCAGTTACTTTTGGCAAAATGTTAATGTACAGAAACCCTGACTTACACACATTTTTTTGAATATAAAGTCACGATTGAAGCATGTTTCAACTGCAAAGATAAAAAATGACGTCATTGTTTACGAGAACAGTTATGACGTTCCCATAATTCCACTTGCTCGTGACGTCAAAATTCAGCTTTTTCAACTTTGGAAATGTCGAAAAGTATCATCATAGGTAGGAGATAAATGACCGCATAATTAAGAAAATTTGCGGTTTCTGCCAAAGCACAAAAACTAAAATTATGGAAATTTTGCCGTGTTTCGAATGAGGACAACGCTGTTTGTTTATTTTTTATGATGTCTGCATCAGACGACAGTTTGGACAAATTGTGTTTAAAAAAGCCCCCTGTGTGTTCCACATCGAAACAGATGCTCAAATCTTTTAATAGCTAGAGATGAAAATAACCGTAAAAATATAGTTTGTAATGAAAAAGTGTTTAAAACTTGTTGTTGTTGTTTTCAGAGAAACGAGGACGAAAAAATCCAGATGTCGAGGTCGTCGTCGCTCCTGCGGGTCCATGCTACGGATACCGCGGATCATGGACAGGATCTGGAGATGCAAAACTGTAAGTTTTGGATGTGGGCCGTTGTTTTATTTTGTTTTCCACCTCGGCAAATTTAAAAATCATGTCACCATTTATTAAAAACATCCTTTTTTATTTAGATTTGGAGACCAGCTCTTTGAACGAGATAGGAGATGACCCACTGTGGTTGGCGGCAACTGCGGGACGGTCTACGCTAAATACTCAAGGATCGACGAGCAACTTCCAGACGCTGCCGACCAGGTCGCCCAAAAAGTCGTGTATGGTCCGCAGCGAAAACCAAATGGGTAAAAACACAGTATATTTTCACAAAATGGTTTACGTAGATTGTGTCATTTAAAGACCCGTACCCTAAGCGACTAACTTTTTTGCCGCCCTTCTCCTCCGCATCAGAGAGCAGCGTCTCCAGAATGGCCAGGAGCCGCGGTGAATTGGCCAACGCCTACTGCACCATGAAACGGACGAGGTTCTCGTCGATGCGCATCAAGAAGGCAGCGATGAGCCGCAGCCGTGACGAGCTTGATGAGACTGCCGTGGTCGAGAACATCTCCGGAGATCCGCAGCTGAATAAGACGGATGCGGAGTCAGAACAGCTGCGGCTGGAAGTCATCAGAGACATCCACTGTTCCCTCCACAAGAAGAGAAAGCTCAAGAAGACGGTGTCCTACACCATCAACGAGGCAGCCGCGGCCAGGAAAAGGGCTAACAGGGGAACTAGCGTGCGCTTCAAGATCAAACAGGTGACTGTTTGCGGGCCCTTTTACTTTGGTGCCCTAAGCACATGCTATACATTTGGTATAAGTCAGTTCTGAGGCAGCTGTTGTATCAATAACAAAGAGGTGACCATTCGCGGGCCCTTTTAATTTGGTGCCTTAAAAGCCAGTTCTGAACTTAGTCCACGGATGACCATTAAAAGATCTCAAAGGGCATCTGCAAAAGATTTGCCAGTTTCAAGTTTTTTAATGTATCTCTACGTTTGCCTTTTCAGAGCTTCCGCATCGTCAAGTCCAAGGTAGGCGAGGGCTTCCGACTTTTGGATCCTTGGCGCGGTCAACTAAGGACCCTCGAAGGCCACTTTGGTGGCTCCGTCGCCTACTACTTCTACTTTCTCCAGCAGCTGGTCCTTTTGAACGTAGTCATATTTTTGATAAGGTAATATACTGGAGAGCAAGTATTCATACGATTGGACAACTTGATGAGCGGGATCGTGTTCCATCCGTTCCAGCATCTCCTTCATTTTGATACCTCAGCTTCTGTGGAAGTCCAGCGTCGACTCTTCCCGAAACCAGACCATGGAGGTTGCTCCAACGGAAGTTCAGCCGTCAATGGTGAAGTTCTACTACAAAGTGACGACAGAGGATGGCAGCCGCAACCAAAGGTCTTCAAGGGGCCTGTCGAAGGAGGGGCAAATTGACGAGAAGCCGAGATACAGCCTTATCACAAACAGCGAGGGCGAGGCTGAGGATGAGGAGGACCCAGAGTTGGAGTGGACGGACATACTCACCGGAGCGGTGAGTTTTAGGAGAACGGCGGTCGTCCGAGGAAGGGGTCCCTAGTATGCACCACTGTAGTAGGGCTATGCTTAATGCGGCACTTGGTTGAGGCATGGGTCCCTAGTAGTTTTCACCGTAATAGGGCTTTGTTTAGGGCATGACATGTTTAAATCAGACCCTGAGATTACCATAACACATGACCGTTCCGTCCTTCTCTTAGGGCTACTTGGCCACCACAGAGCTTTACTACGGCGCTTACATCAACGAGACGATAAACGTGTCCGGCAGCTGCTTCTATAATCTGCCTCTGGCCTATCTTCTGGCCACCGTCTGCCACCTCCTCATCTGTCTCTGTCTGCTGGCCAGATGGTAAAGCCTTTTGAGCTTGACCCAAAGAGAATTAGGCCTTATTGTCTTCCGACTAACTTTCTACTTGTATCTGTGAACAGGGTGGCAAACGCTTACAAGAAGTACATCGAGTACCATTCCGGCTACGGCGTTCACACCTTCTGCAACCTCGTCTTCTGCGCTTGGGACTTCGGCATCACCTCCGTGGAGGCTGCAAAGTACAAACAGATGGGCCTCAACCAGGAATTCGAGGTACTTCGCTAGGGCCCACTCTCATGGATATTTAGGATTGGTGATGACCGTCGAAGGTTTTGTCTCCCACAGGAGAAGCTCCAGCACCTGAGGAAGGACCGCGAGCCTATGACCTTGCTGCAAAAGTTCGGCAAGTTCGGTCGGATTGCCATGAATTGGACCATCGTGGTGTCCATACTCGCCGCGTCAGCGATCATCGTGTGGCACCTGCTGGAGTCCAACGCTTTCGAGGTATCCGTTTTGTGATAGGGCCATAGAGATAGTCTTGTAGTGCCGATTGATGCCCTAAGCTTACACGAGCTTGTCGTCGTCAACATTTTTTTTTTGGTTTCGTTTTCAGATCGACATTCCCGTCTTGAAGGAGGTGACCCTTCCATTGACCATCACCATTTTCCTCATCTTTCTGCCCTTTGTGTTTTCGCTGCTCATCAGGTGGGAGGGATACAGGGAGAAAAGCACAGAGGTCTATTGCACCATGATAAGGATGATGTCGCTGCTGCTCACCGTGCTAGGGGTCCTTTGCTACTTCTGGTTTGCAGTCAATTACGGAGTCAGCAACACGAATCTGGCGAGTACATAATTCTTTTTTGTGAAAGGGCATAAACATTGGCAGGAAAATCCCTATGAGTAAAAGTAGGGGTGCAATCTTAGGGAAAGCACCCATTTGCATGCTGAGCTGAAAGTCCCAAAGACCTTGTAGTTCAGGTCCATGGATTTCAACTATGGGGCCCAGACATCTATAGCCCGTAAACTACATAAACATCGGTATTGAAAATCCCCGTATGCACGGGACCCAAATACATCATCTAGTGGTCATAAAGGGCATACAAACACTGATAATAAAAGCCCTATCAGCTGTTGATGATGTTGCCAAAAGTAGTCTAGGGCCCAAATGCATTTAAGACCATGTCAGCTTACATCAAAGGGAGAATCCCCATGTACTGTTCATGTTGCTGTTATGAAGTACAGTCTAGGGTCCCTCTGAGGACCCATACGTCAAAGAGGAAAGCTCAACATACCGTACACGTCGAGTAAAATTTAGGGCCCCAAAGATGAAAGCTCAACATACCGTACACGTCGAGTAGAGTTTAGGGCCCCAAAGAAGAAAGCTCTACATGCCGTACACGTCGAGTAGCGTTTAGGGCCCCAAAGAGGAAAGCTTAACATGCCGTACACGTCGAGTAGAATTTAGGGCCCCAAAGATGTTGAAGACCCAAAGAAAACCCATAAGTGAAAGAGGAAAGCTACATATTGCATATACGTAGAGTTTAGGGCCCCAAAGAGGAAAGCTCAACATACTGTACACGTCGAGTAGAATTTAGAGCCCCAAAGAGGAAAACTCAACATACCGTACGCATCGAGTAGAATTTAGAGCCCCAAAGAGGAAAACTCAGCATACCGTACGCATCGAGTAGAATTTAGAGCCCCAAAGAGGAAAACTCAGCATACCGTACGCGTCGAGTAGAATTTAGGGCCCCATAGATGTCTAAGCCTCTCGTTTATTGTTCTAGTGCTGGGAGAACAAGTTGGGTGAGGAAATTTACCGTCTTCTGATAGCAGACTTCCTTATCGTCAATGCGCTGTCTCTACTGTCTGGAGTCGTCCACACTTACTTGCTCAGGAGGAGGATAGTGAAAACCCCGGAATTCAACCTGGCGTGGAACACGTGGAACCTCATCTACACGCAGATGCTGTGCTGGTGAAAAGAACGCGCAAAAGTGTCCCAACTTTTGATATTTCAAAGTACACAAATTCACCTAACTCTTTGTGGGTCCTTTTTAAGGTTGGGTTCGTTCTATTCTCCAATGATATCTGGTCTGGTGATATTGAAGCTGTTTTTGACCTTTTACATCAAACAGGTATGCGATACCCGTATATGTGAGTTTAAGGTCCTAAGGCCCTTTCACAATTGCTTTTCTCTCGTCTTTTGTCAGTTGCACATCCGTGTTTGTTGCACCCCTCCGTCTAAGCCGTGGGGCGCATCGCAGACTAGAATAGTCTTCTTGTCCTTCGCCTTCTTGGGTCTCGTCGCCATGTTGGTCCCAGTGGGTTACAGTATTATCGCGTAAGTGTTACCTACAAGGTCCTTTTAACTGTCACATTTAGAAAGCGCAAACTGACGCCGCCTTTACGCGTTGGACACCTTCGTGATCATTGCTGAGAGTAAGGGGCATCTATGTGGGACCTAGGTTTAAACTCATCCAAAGGAGCCAACACTTAGGGAACCACAAAGGGCTTTTAACTGGCAAACACCAAAGGGGCATCTACATGGGACTTTGGTTTTAACTCTTACAAAGGAGTCGCCACTTAGGGAACCCCAAAGGGCCTTTAGCTAGCAGACATCTACATAGGACCCAAATTTCACCACTCATTCAAAGGATTCAACACTTAGGGACCGTAGGGTCTTTAGCATGCAAACATACAAAACTCATTGCATATTTTCTCCCTAGGATGGCGCCTTCCCAAAACTGTGGCCCTTTCAGCGGCCAGTCCACAGTGTACGACGTCATCGTGGAAGTCCTACAGGGCTACCGTGTGAACAGCGAGGCCCTAGGGCACTTTATGTATTTCGTCAGTTTGCCCGGATGCGTGGCCGGGATCCTAGTCGTACTCTGGTGAGAAAAAAAGCCCTTTTATTTTTTGTATCGGTCCGCAGTTACATCGAAAAGAGACCTTCTAATATCGGTCCTTTCTTTCCGTACGGATGTGTCCTTTCTTCAGCGCCATCGCCTTTCAAACAAGGTCCCACGCACACGCCACGCAGAACTTGGTCGAGACGATACAGAACCAAGTGCAACTGGCAAGTAACCAATCCTCGGCATTCGGTTCTCAAAAAGGCCCTAGGTCCCTAACGTTGTTTTTATCCTGCAGGATGCCAAAGACAAAGTGTTTCTGCTGCAGCTTCTGGAAAAGGCGACGAGGGCCCTTGAGTCAAAGGAATGCGAGCATAGCCAGCGCAACGGAAACACAGGTTCGTACAGTCTTAAAGGGCCCTTTTCATGCGTGGGATGTTGAAAAAAGCCCTTTTCATGCAAGGGATGGATAAAAGGTCCATTTCTTCTTTTCTCACAGTGCGGTTCACGAATCACGTCCTACCGACCCCAATCTCTGTCAACGTGATAGTCAACCCGAGGTCGGAGGTCGAAGAGGACCTATTCGAAGTTGTTCCTCACAATAACAACAATACGCGAGTATGAATAAAGGGCCCAAGACCCAAGTTGGTTTTGGTGTGGTTTACAAGGGCACAAAACCCGCAAAGGCCCCAAGCCCAAGAAGCAGGGACTCGAGGAGAGAGGAAAAGGTCCTATCGTGGCCGATTTTTACAGGAACAATGCTTGAATTTGCCAATGTTGTAAATACTCTTGTCCATTTACCAAATAAAACTAGGTTTTTTTAATTAATTCTACGCAGAAGCCCTTTTTCTGTTTTGCTAGACAGTGTCTTACTTAACTGTCTTGGCATATAAAATAATGACTTGCGTAAAAAAATACTTTCTTCTGAATAAAACGACTGTCTTCAAATCAAAAAAGGTTTTATATTAAAATGTATGTCTTCACGTTTGTAAATACCGTTTTCATACTTTCACTACATTTATTACGACTGTCTTACCGTTGAAAATACTTTCTTTACAAATTGAAATACGTAGCTGTTTTGTTCGTACGTTTGTTGCCTATATTTGTGCAAAATTTTATATTAAAAAACAAAAAAGTTACCAATTTATGAAAAAGGTTTGTGGTTTTTTGTGGCCACACTGTAGATGATATTTAGGTTTTGTTAACTAACACAAAGTGAGCACGTTAAAAGTTAGTGAAAAGCATAAATTGGTTTCAGTGACGGAGATCGATCGTGAATCGTACGAGTATTTTTACATTTCAGTAGAGAGTTTGAGCCAGCCAACGTCAATGAAACGATAACGATAACGAGAAACAGCGCTGACGGCCCGGAATGTCTTTGGAATGCCATGCTTCGCATAGGGTAGTCCTTCACATTCCGGACTTCCAGCGTTGTTCCTCGTTATCGTTACCATAATCGTTTCGTTAACGTTGGATGGCTCAAATTCTAATGCTACGAAACTAAACGAATTTCTCTTTCTCAGAATGAATCGCTCGATTCATTTCGTTTCATTCGAGAGTTTGAGCCATCTGAACGTTAACGAAACGATAACGAAAACGATAAACAGCGCGGGCTGTCCGAAATGACATTTGGAATGCCATGCTTCGCATAGGGTAGTCCTTGACATTGCAATGCCATTTCGGACCGCCCGCGCTGTTTGTCGTTTTAGTTATCGTTATCGTTATCGTTTCGCCTGACTTTAGCACACTTTTTGGAAGAAGAACGTCTAAGCTCAATGGAAATAAATGCATGAAGCATTTTCATCATACATTATGCTATGTTCCAGCTGGTGACCGGGCAGCTTCGACCAGGACATCTTCGACCATAGTATCCCAGAATGCATAGCGGCACCTAAGTGCTTTCCCTAGGTGCCGCTATGCATTCTGGGATACTATGGTCGAAGATGTCCTGGTCGAAGCTGTCCTAGAATCGTTCCAGCTACAAATATTCAAATTTTCACGGTCATTTTGGAATGAAATACAATGAAATACAGAAGCAAATTGCTATACTAAACCAGTGAAATAACTCAACAACATTCCAGCGACATAAAGGGGAATTCCTATGGCATTCCTAAGACATTCCAGAGGCTAGCCGCCACAGTTCTATTTAGCAACTAACGCGAACATATCTATTTCTCTTCAGTATTATTTTTAAAATAAACTAAAAGAAATAAGAAGAAAATATGAATACACAAATTCCTACCTTAAATCCATGTTGGCAGTATGCATGTTGGGGGATGGACGTCCTCGGTCCGTCGTTTCCCATGACGTCACGGAAATGGAAGTAACTTTATCCATGACGAGAAGTCGTGTGCCCGAAGTTCGAAGGGATATTCCGAACTTACGTGCTTACTGTAATTAGAAAAAAACTAATTTTTAATTCCAATATGACCTGTTTCACCTATAACGAATAAAAAATCCTTTAAAATCGATTAAACCAAAATATACCGATGAAAAAGCTACAAATAAAATGGAGAAATAGAAAAACTTTGAATGCATTTCTTGGGACAATAGTATCTGGCAACAATAATTAAACAATTGCGCCATTTGTTAAATGCTAATTTAAAAATACAGGTTACTGACGTGATTAACATATGACCCCATGTGTCTTTAGGTCCAGGTTGGGTGACCCAGATCCTTTTTCCACATGTAATGATGTCTATATCGTTTCAGAATTCGTAAGAAATAAAAATATATTTTTCTCCAACATTTCCCAATTTTTTTCGTGCCATTAAAAACGTGAGCAAATATAATGTGTAAAAAAACAGATGATGTTAATTTTCATATACGTACGTAAAATGATGTTAAAATAAGTTTAAATCTAATTTCAGTATTTCTATACAAGTGTTTTTTATCTATAAATCAAGAATTTTAAATTTGTTCAATAATCATTTTTAAAAAATGTCTTTTAACATTCGTATTTTTCTTTTTTCAGGATTTACAGAACAAAATTATAAAGAATCGGGTTTTTTTGGTGCATATATTCATAAGTATCAATTAAATGAATTTTATGGTGTGTATTTATGAAATAAAACCATTTTATTGTTACCGCAATATATCTTGTTCGTATCAAGTTTTTTTTGGACATTGTATTTGAAAAGTCGGATTTTTAACTCCTAATTATTAAAGAGGACGTCATTTGGATCGGGAACACCAAAAAGTGTCAAAATAGAGCAAGAATTCGCAGAGCTACAGCGTTTTAAAGATTCTGACCAATATTGACCACCCAAACATCGTCTTCCACCCCCTAAATGCATAACGCTATTGCTCGATTTTCAAAATTCTTTCAGTTTCTTGACGTCCGTTTTCATATTCTGCAAGAAAAAAAAAGCGAGTTTGTAAAACCATCATATCGAAAACAGCTTTTGGAGGTTTTTGGAGCATTGTTTTGGACAATTTGGATTTTTGACACCGGATTATGAAAGAGGACGTCATTTGACTTCGAAACCATCAAACAGTTTAAATTTAGGGCAAGAATTAGCAGAGATACAGCCTGTTTTGATAGCAGGTAACGCATAACAGAATTTATGGATAATCCCTGCAAAATCCTTACTTAAAAATTTTATTTTGGAAAATGTGCTTGGAAAATCG
>JAUJYV010003118.1:0-10785 GCA_033995625.1 Ophyiulus pilosus | reverse complement strand
TCTAAAGTTAAGGTTAACGGTAGAGGCGGAAAGGGAAGGACCTCGCATGCGTACTCATGACGTTCAGTTAGTTCAGTTCCTTGGCTCCTCCCTTCCCGCCTCTAACGTTAATGTTAAGGTTAAGGCGTTGGCTGGCTCAATCTCTCTATTGATTCAGCCAACGCCAACGCCATAACGTTAACCTTAACGTTAGAGGCGGAAAGGGAAGGACCACGCATGCGCACTCATGACGTTCAATTAGTTCATTGGGTAGATCAGTCCGTGGCTTCTCCCTTCCCGCCTCTAATGTTAATGTTAAGGTTAAGGCGTTGGCTGGCTCAATCTCTCTATTAAGTCAGCCAAAGCCAACGCCAACGCCATAACGTTAACCTTAACGTTAGAGGCGGAAAGGGAAGGACCACGCATGCGCACTCGTGACGTTCAGCTAGTTCATTGGGTAGTTCAGTTCCTTGGCTCCTCCCTTCCCGCCTCTAACGTTAAGGTTAACGTTAACGCGTTGGCTGGCTCAATCTCTCTACTGCCAAGAAGACTTTTGATGTCATTTTTACTCTTACTGAACGCGATATGCATGCGACATCAGTGTGAAATATCTATAAACCGATGACAGGAAAACTGAGTACGTGTTGGCGTACTTAGGGAAAATAGATTTTGCCTTTTGACATTTTAGCCTATGATCATATGTGGTGGCATCACACGCACGAAGGGTAAAACGTTATTGTGTAAACCATAAGGGTCCATTCAAAAATGACGTCCCCGGAATTCTTTCGAAAATTCGCCCCCTGTCCACAAGGTGCCCATTTTATCCATTTTGTCCATTTTGGTCCAAACTCCCTCTCATAGACGACCTTAAATTTTTTTGAAAAGTAGGGTGTCCAGAAAATGTGTTTAAACACACAAAGGCCCATCCTAGAAATTTCCAAGCCAATTCCACGACGTTTTTTCAGATTTTTCTGATTAACGGAAATTTCCTGACTTCGAAGGGGAATTTTAAGGGGAATATTAAAATTGGTGTTTAGCACAAATTTCGGCATAATATCCGACTTCCCCCGAGGTTTTAAAAATTCAAGTATACATTTGGGACTGGGCACACATTTCTTCCGGTGTCCATTTCCCCTTTCACTGATCTTTAAAATTTAATCTAACATAAAAAAACAAAAACTGAAAAATACCATCATTAGTGGACGTCCCAAATTATTTTCCCCCCTTCCCTCCCCCTGTCCACATGGTGTCCAGTTGCCAACAGACCCCCTACCCTCCTCTTGAGGACGTCTTTTTGAATGGCCTCAAAGCCGGTTGCTGGAAATATAGGGTTTAAGTGGAGAAACTGTAAACCTGTCTTGATCGAGAAATAATGCTACTGCATGTTTGGCTGTAATGCGATGCCATTAAAAGTGTATAACATCTTTTCCTGTTGTACACTTGTTATAGTCTCCAATTTGCCAGTTATTTCACAACTTGCCACTCGAGAATGCGTACTAATAAACTTGCAGAAACTTCTTGCAGTTAACAAAAACACTTTCTATCCCTTAATTTCTTAGCTGTTTTTTTGTCTTGCCCTTCCATACCAAGAAAGCAGTATTTGCTGTTTTCATTGCATCATGTATGTATTTTTGTGATGTGATGCTACAGTGCTCTTCATGTATGGGTAGACTATTTTATACTTATTTAGAAATAATGACAAATGTATTCTGTTAAGAGTGGATTTGGAAGGAAGCACATTTGTCGCTAGATATTACAAATGTCCAATATTCGTTGATAAATAACTTGTACATGGTCGAAATACGTACAATACATACTGAAACTTGAATCTGACAGTGCACATAGCATTCTGCACAGCAAATTGTATAAGTTTGGTTGCTTTTTCTTAGGAAACCTTCTTATGGAATAAATAACTCGTATTTCCTTTCTTTAGCAACTTTATTTATAGGTCTTTAGTAATGTGGATGTAAATTTGGAGAAAATTAAATTTTCTTGATTATTAATGATCTGCATCTTCGTTTAGTGCATTATGTGTTATTTCTGGACTCAGTTATGCAAGCGTGGATAATATATGGAAGTTGTACCAAAATCGAGCATGCGTTTATTTTCACCAAGATAACTTAATCGTTTAAATCTCCATAAAGCTGATTTGTGGTTTTTAACGAGCAATCTAGGTTAATTTTCTTAAGTTATTTGTAAACTTGGTCAGTCTTTGTAACCGCAGCCTTTTCTCATATTATTATCAGACAGTGGAATTTAATAATAGTCATTTGATTACATATCTATTCCGGCGTACACGTCGACCCTGCAATAACAGTTAACAAAAAAGTCACAAAATCAGGAGTTGACATCTACACCAAATACAAAATCTGTAATGCAATATGCTAAGCACATAATGTAGTCTTGTTTGCTGGACAGCCGTTAGATATGGCTCTGGTAGTCTTGAGTTGTATAATTACTATCATTTCCAAGCCATTCCCGAACCAATTTGTTGTTGCCTTAACATAAAGAAAGTATTTAACCTACCTGTACCGTGCACTTGATCCGAATAACACAATTCAGAATTCCGTATGCGCTTTTGTTTCATTTAACTGCAAATCAAAATGTAACACGTCGAAATAACGGCAATAATGGTCAACAATTAATTTCGTAAATTATTACACTCAAATTGAAGGAAATTGCAGTTGTTTTTTTCGTTTTTAAGACCAGAGAAGAGACAGCCAAACCTTATGGTTTTTCAACATTTTTTCATGTTTATTCCTTTTTTTCTCATTTTGTTCTATTTTGAAGTTTTATTTTTTTGCACGCTCCGAAATTCTATTTTTTTGAAATTCCATTTCATTGCATGCTTTCAAATTCCATTCCATTGCATGCTTTGAAATTCCATTTCATTACATGCTTTGAAATTCCATTTTTTACACGCTCTGAAATTCCATTCCATTGCATGCTTTGAAATTCCATTCCATTGTACGCTCTGAAATTCCATTCCATTGCATGCTTTGAAATTCCATTTCATTGTACGCTCTGAAATTTCATTCCATTGCATGCTTTCAAATTCCCTTCCATTGTACGCTTTGAAATTCCATTCCATTGCATGCTTTGAAATTCCATTCCATTGCATACTTTGAAATTCCATTCCATTGTACGCTCTGAAATTTCATTCCATTGCATGCTTTCAAATTCCATTTTTTACACGCTCTGAAATTCCATTCCATTGCATTCTTTGAAATTCCATTCCATTGCATACTTTGAAATTCCCTTCCATTGTACGCTTTGAAATTCCATTCCATTGCATGCTTTGAAATTCCATTCCATTGCATGCTTTGAAATTCCATTTTATTGCATGCTTTGAAATTCCATTCCATTGCATGCTTTTAAATTCCATTCCATAGCACGCTCCGAAATTCCATTCCATTGCATGCTTTTAAATTCCATTCCATAGCACGTTCCGAAATTCCATTTCATTGCATGTTTTGAAATTCCATTCCATTGCATGTTTTGAAATTCCATTTTTTACACGCTCCGAAATTCCATTCCATTGCATGCTTCGAAATTCCAATTTTTACACACTCCGAAATTCCATTTCATTGCACGCTTCGAAATTCCATTTTTTACACGCTCCGAAATTCCATTTCATTGCATGTTTTGAAATTCTGTTGTTCACTGCAAATTGCTTCAATTATTATCAGCAGTACGTCAGTTGTAAATCTAAATAGTTTTGAAAATTAATGTGAATGATGAACATATTGATACGCATCTCTCCTACTACTCGATTGATATCGTCTGTTGTTTCGAGAATTAATGGTTTGCAAGTCTGGATCTGTTACCAGCTACCGGGAAGAGTTAGTTCCATATAGTGTGGAAAACAGGATATATGGCTGAAGATGGTATTCCAAAGAATTTCACCATAAAACGCTTTTTTCCCCTCTCCCTTTGCAACAAAAGAAAGTTTAAACGTTGATTGCTGCCTTATCTGTCCTCGTTTTTTATCTCTGTATGTTATGGACTTCTTCTTAGACTGTATCTGGCGAGGACTAGGTTTGCATCTAGTTTACGTTCTCCATTTTTTTTTTTTTTTTTTTTTTTTTTGCCTTTCGTGGCTAATAGTTTTTTGGAGAGTTTTTTCTCGAAAAGTGCAAACCTTTTTTTTACAATTTAAAGTGTGTATTGGCGAGGTGTGTGTGCCGCTTATCGATTGGGTGGGCTGCCTTTTTCGATTGTTTTCCTAGTTAGTTATCCATTCTTGCGGATGGCTATTTTATTCATGAACATGCAGTTTCTGGGATTCAATTTCCTTTGGAAAGCAGCTGTCCGCAGTCTAAAATGAAAAGCTTCTTAAGTAGGAATTAAAATAAATCCAACAAGATAGCCAGTCGCCCGCAATGTTGGGGTTTTTTTTATACTGAAGAATCTGCAAGGTTGTTTGCATGAGTGAAAATCAATACTGAAACATATTACGGTTGCTTCAAATGGGTTAAAGTGCTTTTTGAAAAGTTGTGAGTCATTGTTTGTAGTGAATAAGGAATTGATGTTGCTTTTCGGGCTTTTCCAGCCAACTACTTGATCGTGGCATTTATATAAACCTAATAAATGCTTTTGGATTGCTGCCCTTTTTTGTCCTTATGCCTGTTTTTTTATATAATAAACGTTTAATGCTCGATAACTGCAATTAGCAATATTTAAGTTTAACCCGATGCAATTTCCGTCTTGAATGCATTATACTTCTGCTTGAATTTGATCTGAAAAGATATAAGTTCTGACGATATGGTTGCTGTCGAGGCAAATATTTTTTGTCACGTAAATAATAGTTTATCGCAAATGGTATTTTTTGATACATTTTCTGGGGAAATATTATTATCCAATTTCTGTCAATATTGTTTACACGGAAAATTTTCTTGGAAATATGATCAAGGAGATATGGATTAGTCGGTGAAAAGTAATTATTTGAAAAAGTTAGGGAAATTCGATATAAATATTACGTTTGTTTTCATATTGTCAATTATTAGTTAACCCATAAGTCGAGAGATGGCGTACTCATCTACAGAAAAGGGGAAATTCTCTTTTAACTCAAAAAACTGGTGTTAAATTTCTTGTTTCCTTATCAAAATTGTAACATTATGCTTTTTGTTGGTGATTAGAAAAATATGATTCCTGAAATAATAATAATTTGATCTTCATCGAGTTTTCAAAGTTCAGTCATTGCTGATAGTGCCCCTGAATGAATGGATGCGGGCAAACCATACTAGCACATGTGTAATGCAGTGAAGCTTTATGTTTACCCCTGTTGGCTGCTATAGTGCTCCATGGTGAATACACAGCAGTATTAGTCCTCGAGTATTACTGTAATATAAAATTGAGTACCAATGTAGTAATCAAGAATGAATAGAAAAATACTTTTAAGTAACTGAGTAACTTGAGTAATGATAATGAGTACCTCGAAATGAGGGTCATCCTAAAAGCTAATCGCGAATGCATCCTAATTTTTACATTTCTATACTTATGATCCTTTTGTTACTGGATGTACTGTTATTTTTTCCCTTTAATTATTAATATTTTGCTAATTAATAAGAGGGTTTATTTTGTGTTTTCCTATTCATTACGGTTTTTTAAAAATTTTAATTGATTCTGCTCGTAATAAATCCCGGCGGTGTTTAAAATAATGTTCCCTACGCAATACTTTTGCAATCCGCAGTACTCAGTAATCAGTACTCGTGGATATGAGTACCGATTACCAAAATCTGATTGCAATAGTAGTCATACTATGGAGTCGGTACTTCTGCTCTTGAGTACATCTTTGCCCAAGTTTGATTACTCATTTCATATGACTACTGATTACGTGTACTCTACTTATACTATAGAGTATGATTCCACTGCAATCTGTACTCATGAGTACAATTTACCCAACTCCGATGAAGCGTATAAAATACCAAAATGCTGAAAATATAAAATATTAACTGTTAATAGTTAAAACAAGTTTTATTTGTATCATTTATTATCGTACATTATCGTTAAAAGGCATATGTACTATGGTAGGGATCACAATTTTTAAAATAATTTCTATACACTATCTAAAAGTTTAAACAATTCGCCTTTCTAGTGCTAATTATACGGTTTAAAAGAAGCAGAGCATCCAATTCCCAAGAAAATAACGTTGTGCAGGTGTTCATTTTATGCATATACCTTTTCTGAAATCGAATTTGCATCCAAGGGTTCCGTAATAACAAATAAATCTTATGTTTTATTGCTATGAGGTGCATTGGGATATCTTCAACTCGAAGATAAATTCTAATCTAAACAATGCGTTATAAGACGAAGCACGTTATTTATAGCTGCATATTTTACACTAGTTTTTTAATTAGACCGCGAAGATAACACTTTGAGATTCAAGAATTTGAGATCAGCTAATTAGACATTCTCTTTTTGGGTTGTGATAAAGGGAATATTCAGCTCTAAATAGGCAAATTTCAGAAAACCGCCATGGGAATCTTGCTGAAAATTCACAGGTGCAAGTACAAAATAGAGATATTTAGCCACCCATATTTCACGTTGACGAGAGCGACCGCACTGTTTGTTTTTTCGAAATGCGCATGTGTCTGATAGCGTGAAGGGGAACCGCAGCGTGAAGTGCTGTTTCAGGGTCTAACAAGCAACACGACAGAAGCAAATTTAAACGGGTTAAATCTAACGGCGCTCCTCCTAAATACCTTAATTGTAATTGGGTAAAGGGGAACCGCAGCGTGAAGTGCTGTTTCAGGGTCTAACAAACAACACGACGGAGGCAAATTTAAACGGGTTAAATCTAACGGCGATCCTCCTAAATACCTTAATTGTAATTGGGTAAAGGGAAACCGCAACGTGAAGTGCTGTTTCAGGGTCTAAAAAGTAACACAGTGGCGGTAAATTTAAATTATACGAGTTAAATCTAACGGCGCTTCTCCTAAATACCGTCCATTCAGGTTATTTATCACGTGACCGGTGTATGGAGCCTCGTCGTCAACGTTGCTTGTGAAAATGATTTTAACGGGGAAGTTTATCGTTTTTCTACACATGCGTTCATGCGGCCAATAATTAAGATTAGTAAACGTACATTAGGTGGCTATATTTTATAGGATTATTTATCGTTATTATTTGTTTGTGTTAAAATCTTCTTTTTTTTTTTTGGCATAAACTTTGGATTATACGATACTATCACTGCAAAATGCCTGAAACAATAAATGTGACAGAAAATTCTTTCATCATTTCCCAGCAGTGCCATAAATTCTGGTACGAGCTGGAAATTACATCAGTGGCTGTGACAGTTTTTCTATAAATTTGAGTCAATACAATCCTTATACAATTTGAAAAATACTATATTTGACTAGGGATGAATCCATGGAACTGTACATGGACTCTTAGGATCGATACATATTTTATACCGACAGAAAAGCATTTTGAAAAATTGTTAGACTGGAAACTTTAAAAAAATGTATCGTGGTATATTTTTAAATTAACTGTGTCTAGCTTCATGGTTTTTATTCTAAGCAGTTTAATTCAATAGTATAGTTTACGTGCAATGAAATCTTAAATTTTATATTATAGACGATACCAAAATAGGCATAAATTTAATAGTAGGACTTTTACAGACATTGTTATTTGAAGTTTCGTGTTATAATTTAATGATTAAATATACATGTATTTTTTTAGCATTCTATCGCTACATTTTTGCATTATGATAAAAATGTGTGTAGATCTTGCTTATTAGTAGTCATTTGCATCACTACTATCATAAAACATTAACTCACAAATTATGGACTAATCACTGTAGTAATCTGTTTTTAACAACTTGCATTTACTAAGGAAAGTACTTTTTAAGAAATAAGATTTCACGTTGACGAGATCGACAGCACTGGGTTTTTTTTTCGAACTGCACATGTGCCGGATAACGTGAATGGGATTATAGGTAAAGGGGAACCACAACGTGAAGGGGCGTTTCAGGGTCTAAAAAGCAACACGACGGCGGCCAATTAGGGCGTTGTAGGGATTCCTAAAATTAGTAAAATGGGTGCATTCGCGACATTTAATTATCATCTGATTTATAAATAGAGACATTTAGCCACCTAATGTCCTTTCACTTACCTTAATTGTTGACCGCGTGTACGCATGTGTAGAAAAACGGTAAAATTCCCCGTTAAAATCATTGTCGCAGGCAACGTTGACGACGAGGCTCCGTACACCGGACACGCAATAAATACTATGAACGGACGGCATTTAGGAGGAGCGCCGTTAGATTTAACCCATTTAAATTTGCCGCCGCGTTGCTTTTTAGGACGGTATTTAGGAGGAGCGCCATTAGATTTGCTCCATTTAAATTTGCCGCCGCCGTGTTGCTTTTTAGACCCTGAAACAGCACTTCGCGTTGTGGCTCGCATTTATCCAATAATCCAATTCACGTTATCCGGCACATGTGCATTTCGAAAAAAAACCAAAAAACTGCTGTCGATCCCATCAACTTGAAAAATGAGTGGTTAAAATGTCTCAAACGTGCGTCGCCCGATGTGCGTGACCGTGCCAAATGTGCAAGAGTCTTAAAATTCAATTGATAACTGTAATACGGATACGGGGTTTGGCACCCTAGAACTAGCGGTATGTCTTTTTGGCCACTAATATAATTCGTTATATTGAATAAATTATAGTGCAGGATATATAAAGTGCAGTTTTTGCCGCTCCACTTCAGAAGACAACAGCCCACTTTTTTTCCAGTTCACAAGTTTTATTGAAACCGCATTTCAAGCTGGAAACCTCAAAGTCGTATTTGGGTTGAAAGCTTCATATTTCAAGTGAATGCTTCCTCTCGCTTTTATTTACCGCTACCAATTGTAGTGCCCGATAAGCATTTTTTCCCAAAATTCAATCGCCATTGATCTGAAAGTGGGGCTCGACTACATTTTGGGTGAAATCGTAGATTACGTAGTACGACCCTTGCCAATATGGATTCTTCATCCATTTACCGTGCCTTCGCTCGACCGTCACAGCGAAGCGGTTGCCGTTGCCGTTGCCGTTGAGGTTGCCGTTACGCTGTTGCAGTTTCACGTAGCCCGAACCCAATGAACTTCCGGGCCTGGAGCCATCCGAGTCGTCCATCTTCAGCGACGCCCTGATGTCGTCCAACGACACTCCGCAACCACCGAGGAACCATCCGTTGTAGCTACCACCGTAAGGCGACGGCGGCGCCGGTGAGGGAGTTTCCCGGCCACCGTAAGCGGAGGACATGGAGGATGCGCAGGACCCACTCGAAGTTTTGGGCAAAGTGCCTATGATCTTAGGTTTACTGCTGGCACTGCTGTCGTCCTGGTAAAGCTCGTAAGGATACTCCAAGAGGTAACCCGCCCTCTCCTCCAGAAAAGACTCCTCGTTGAAGACGTCCACGTCATTCTCGACGACGTAGGCGTCACTGCCGAAAAACTGGACGCAAGTGCCTTGGTCGCGTATCTTCTGGATGACTTCCGGTGACACGGGGCTTCCCCTGTCGTTGCGGGCGTGGCGCTCCCAAAGGTCGTCGTCGTCGTCTTCCTCCTCCTCCTCCTCCTGGAAAAACTTGTCGAGCTCTGAGCACGACCGCTGATAATACGGTGCCTTCTTGTACTGCTTCAAGGCATTGTTGTAATTGTTATTTTTGTAATTGTTATTTTTGATTATCATGGCGTCTTGCCGGACACCGTTGGTCAGTACGAGCAAGGATTGACTTCGACCAATAGAGTTCGTCTTGCCATTCTGGTTCAGTCTGCCGAAATCCTGTGCCGAGGACTGGTGGCGCTTTAACGGCGTCTCTTGTCGGTGCTGCTTGGCCAGTGTCTCGAAGACGTCTTTGGCCCTGCGAAAGACGTCCGGCTCTGGAAGCTCCTCGTCCATCAGGCCACGGAGGGTGCGGCTGGCACGGTCAAGCTGACCACCGCCATTGCGATAAACGTCCTCCTTCTGCGGTCTTTGAGGTGCTGGAGACGATTCGACGATCACTATGTTGTCGTTGGACAGAGCGCGGCTGTAAAGCGATTTTAGGCTGCTTCCAGATGACCAGTTGGACGGACTCTTGACGGCAACGTTATTGTTGCTGTTCTCTTTTCTGTCAGAGTCGTCAGAGTCGTCGTGCACCTTTGACGTTATCGCATTTGAGCAGTCGGTCTCCCCTAAACGGTATCCAGGGGTGTCACTGTCTTCGTTTACTGTCTCGCTGCTGTACATTGTCCTCCAAGCTCCGGCCCCCACTGAAACAAAAGCGAGGAACATGGTCAGTGATTGGACATTAGATGGACAGCGCTGTTGTCGTGAAATGCATTTAGGAGATTAGGTTTTGAGGCTTGAAGGGAAGAGCCACGCATGCGAACTCATGACGGGCAGTTAGTTCATTGGGTATAGTTCAGTCCGTGGCTCCTCCCTTCTCGCCTCTATCGTTAAGGTTAACGTTAAAGCGTTGGCTGGCTCAATAGAGAGATTAGAGAGTTTGAGCCATCGAACGTCAACGAAACGATAACGTTAACGAGAAACAGCGCAGGAAGCCCGGAATGGCATTGGAATGGATGCTTCGCATAGGGTAGTCCTTGACATTCCGGACCGCCAGCGCTGTTTCTCGTTATAGTTACCGTTATCGTTTCGTTAGCGCTGGATGGCTCAAACTATCTATTGAGCCAGCCAACGCCTTAACGTTAACTTTAACGTTAGAGGCGGCAAGGGAAGAACCACGCATGCGAACTCGTGATGTTCAGTTAGTTCATTGGGTAGTTCAGTCCGTGGCTCCTCCCTTCTCGCCTCTAACGTTAAGGTTAACGTTAA
>JAUJYV010003117.1:0-10786 GCA_033995625.1 Ophyiulus pilosus | reverse complement strand
TCTGGGCAGCCGCCTAATCGGGGCAAAACGCCTCCGCCGGATGTGTCCAGATTAAGCGGAATCGACTGTATATACTGATCTGGTTTTAGATTTACTCGGAGGGGTCAATATTCCGTGAGCCATCGGGTACCGACCGATCCCTCCTGCCACCCTCTTTCCGGGGGTCCAATTAAGAACCAAAATCGAACAAATTTTCTTATCAGAGGGGGTGGTACAACATCCTCCCCCCGAATGATAGATGGACATCAGATGTGTACGTGAAGGGAGTTGCTGTTGACAAGCTGATGGCCGTCCCCCGGCTGTCAGCGCCCCCGCGTGACCGGCCGGACATGTCGGCGTTGGACCGTGCGTGCCTCGGTGGTCTGCGGTCTTCCGAGTGGCCGAACTATTCGACCATCAATCAGGTTGAGGTTTTCGTCGTGAGATCGGAGATTGTGTTCCGATCCGGTGATGCATCGATGCTCAACGGAACGTCACCCGAACGAGAATTCCTCTTCTGTCAACACATGCCTTCGTTTGGGCGAGGGGGTGGACGGGGTGGACAGGGGGTGACCGCATGGTCCAAGTCGGGTTGTCTTCAAGATGTCTGTTTTTTGTTACAGCGTTCAAATCATTTCAATACGGCAAGCGATTTCTGGTGTGAGATTCACGACTCTCAAATGTCCAAACGATTGAGAAAGGGCTTTTTTAGAATGATACATGGCATACTGCGCATGCGCCCGTCGTTTCTTGGCGTAAAAATGAGGTATCCACATGGTTGCACCGGGGTTAAAAGTCTGATGACTGCTAACTATAAGGTAATAAATTGAATTGAACTAATAGCCATTTTTTATGCCCTCAGACAGCAGTTGCGATATGGTTCGCAAAGATGGCCGCCGAAAAGTCGAGAATCGCATATCGTTGGCGGGTCCTCGATCCGCCCCCCTGGGCTTTTCCCACACTCGGAACGCGATGGCCGATTAGCCGTTCAATTTGCTGGTAAGGGGCTTCATAAGACTACATTCAGCAACGAGCTTCAGAGGGGGCAGGGGTCAAGGGGCGCCGCACATTCCTGCGTTATCTCAGCGCTTTGTTTTCCTTCATCATCTTCCGATTTTTGCATTTTTTTCCCCTCTTTCCATTGGCTATAATTTACAATGACTAATTTCCTCGGTGGTGACTTGCCCTCAACCCCTTCAGATCGCGCCCGGGGCCAGCCCCGATACCTCCGAAAACCGCTCGCATTTTAGCGGGGTTATCGGGTGGCATCGGCGGTGGAACCGGGGCAAAGGGGTTGAGGGCGAGAGGTCAAAGGTGGGACGAGGGCGATGTGGGGGCCACGCAAATGAGTTTTTCCTCCGATACGCTTTTTATTATTGTTGTTGCTGTTGTTTGGCATACTTTGTTGTGAGAAAAACGAGACGGGCCCTTAGGGGATCCCCACCGTACCCGCTATGTATTCGCGGTTGCTTTCGGATTGACCGGTATAAGGGGAAATTATTTTTCCAAAATTAGCCCTATTTGCAAATCAATCTCAATTTTAAATGGCATATTCCTGCAGAATAGTCGACATTTACAACAAGTATATATATATGCTACTCACTTAGGTCAAGTTAGACGAAAACTGGATTCAAATAACAAATTGGTATAATGTGATACTGATAATAGAGAGCTTGAGCTAGTCAACGTTAATGAAACGATAACGATACAGGTGAATGCCAACTTGAGGTGGGAAACGAAGCCTTCCTCATTTTCACTTTCTAAAGCATACTTAATTGCATTTTGCACCATCTAGCGGGGCCCAAATGCGACCCCGACCAATGGAGCAGCGCAGTAAATGTGTCCCCACCCCTCGGGGTGGTCAGTTCGTGGCGGGCATCGCTCGTGGGGACGCGTCGCGGGGACTGGGCGTCACTGCCCTCCCTGATCCCAGCGCGTGTGCGGCCCGTCAACGGCCCCATAAGTCAGAGCAGCCTTTAGGGTTGACTGACGTCGAGGGTGGGAATTCGTGTGCCATGAGACCTTCATCAGGGAGCAGGAACTCCTTCGTGTGGTTCAAAAGGCAAAAAGGGGGCACGAGCAGGAAGCGGAAGGAAAGAGGGAAATATCGAACTTTTAGGCACGATTATAACGGGTGAATCTCAGCTTCTATGAGAGTTGATGTCCATACTGTTGAGGCGGGTCTCTTAATGTCATTGACAAATTTCAATTCGGTTCCACATAAACAGTATTAAATGCCATATGGTTGGTAGGCAGGTGGTAAAATCAATGTTCCCGAATTTATTTAACAGACTGAGTAAAAGCGAAAATGGTGTAAAATTCATATTCAAAACTAGCGAGTTTATACCCTTACAATTTTACATAAGCAAACAATTAAGGAAATATTTGTGCCACATTTCTAGAACAGTTTTAGGGCTAGTAAAGTGTGCAGTGAACAGAAAAAGTTGAAAAACACTGCTTGAGTGTCAAGAAAAACGTGTACAAAGCTTACTTTTCAAAAACCATTTAATTGAAACACGTTCTTTTGGAACACAAAGCACATTATTGTGTTCTGAAACATACGCACCAAGTGTTTCATTTAGTTATAATTTACTGCTTCTAAAATTTATTTGCCATGGAAAACCTGTTTTTCTCAAAGGTCTTCTTGCCTTCTAAAGCTGGGTCTCCACCAATATACTCATTTGAGTATACTCAATGTTTCCTGTTGAAAATGTTGCCTTATCCCATTTCCGTTGTGACGTACCGTATTTTACAGACTATAAGATGCACCTTAATTTTTAAGCAATTTTTTATAGCCCACATCATATGAATACCTTATGAGTATAAGACGCACCTGAATTTTGGAGGCAATTTTTTGAAGAAAAAAGTGCGTCTTATAGTCCGTAAAATACGGTATGTGCCAAATGACGATGCGTTTTCAATTCCCAAAACGTGTTCGGACTCATTTCGACGATCGCTCGGGAGGTGGTCCAGATCAAAGGAAAAAAATGTGGCTGCACTCGGCTCAGCCGTCAGCCGTCGGCTCAATTTAAACGAAATCACGCACATTTGGACAATCATGCACGTGGTTTCGCCAAAACAGAGCAGACGGCAGTTCACCCACGTGTTTAAAATTCAAAAAAGTGCCGACAGCGGTGCTACAGTCTTAGTAGGAGCGCGGTAAACTGGACTCACTCGCACCCGTTTTTCTTTTGTTGCTTCGTTTGGTGGCAACAACTCGGTATCATACTTATTGTTGCTGTTTCATCAAGGAAATGTGGTATGGCGATTTTTTTTCGCAACATTTGAGTAGAAACATCACGACTCATTTGGTGGAGACCCGGCTTAAAGACAACATAATACACAGAATCAATCATTTTTTCCCGTTTATAAAACTTTGAAGAACGACATGCCCTGTTCCCATGTCCAGTCTGCGAGCCCTTTGGCTTCTCGCGTGCCCTCCTCAGGGGTAGCTCCGGAGCTCTATCGAATTTCCATTGTTTTTTGGGCGGCCATGTTTTGGACATCAAATACAAATTCACAAATCAGAAAAACTTTGTTGGTTCGGATTGCGGGAAAAAAGCACTATCCCCCTCTGGCCAGGGTAGTGACTGTTGTCTAATATGCAAATGACGCCCCCTGTGGCGTCCGAGCGTGGGTGGGGAAGCCCACTCGCCCCCAAACGTCTTTTTCCTCGGCCTGCCAAAAAACTGGCCGTTTAGCCACGTGAACGACATTAAATCAGGTTTAACCTCATTTGGGAATTTGCAGGAAATAAGATATTTAATACGTATGTTCTGTTTATTTTGTATTTCGTTTTTTTTTTAACTTTTGAAGGAGGAAAAATAATAGTGCCCACTGGGCGTCGCATACTAATGCGAAAGAGCTGGATTTTACGAAAAAGAAAATATTTTCAAATCAAAAATGCTCATTTGACAGCTTAAAAGAAGACGAGTTTTTGTATATTTTGTTTGCGGATCTGAAATTCAGGTTTCACACGCGTTGTAACTAAAAAAAATGCGTTGAAAACATTAAACATCAGAGATATGCGGATTTTGAATGATTCCCCTATATGTGAATAAATTATATAGTATATGGGACATATGCAGTATAAATATAATGTATTGCGTACTGTATATGTGGAAAATGCTATATAATGTACATGTACGAGCATATCACAAAAAATTCACCATGACATGAAATGCGATATAAATGGTCCTCAATATTTTCAGACATGACCTTATCTAATTTCTCCACTTAAGTCATTTTTGCTAATATTGGAAAGTTGTTTTGCAGACAAAAAAGGGTCAGAATATTTGTTCAAAATGCTAAAAGAAATAAATTCGTTAAAAACGTTAAACGTTTACATATTACGACAAAAACTAAACAGTTTTCGGAAAAATTTGAAATGCAAGAGTAATTTTGAAGTATGTATGTTTTGCTTATTCTTACGATTGTCAATATAATTGCTATTGTTTTTCTCCATTTTGTTTGTTTCCGGCATGCTAACCAGGGTGTTGTTGATCTAATTTTTATTCACAAATTGTGATTGGGAAGGTTTAGAAGACCCTCATTGCCGAAAATCCCATTTCGCCGACTCCCATTACACAATTATTTTACGCTAGAATTAATTGCAATTTTAATTTAAACCAGTTTTTTGCCTAACCCGACTAAACGTTAGGTAAATGCGTCGGCGAAATGACATGTCGGCGAAGTGGGACGATACCGACTGCATTGCAGGTGAAATAATAGAGAGTTTGAGCTAGCCAACATTAACGATAACGATAACGTTGGCTGGCTCAAACTCTCTATTATAACGGCCAAAAAATAAACAAGGTACATAGTTTCAAAGCAAGTATCATGGCACACAAAAATTACGCCTTGCAGTAAAGATAAAAAGTATACAATGTAATTTTACGTTTGGGAAAAAACAAGCTTTCTTCTACTACATATCAGGAATGATTTTCTAAAATTTCGGCATTGCAAGTACGTTTTCTGACCGCCTTAAGACATTGAATTCCAGGCCCGGGCAAGCGAATGTGGTATTCAATTAGCGCGTTTGTTATACCTGAATATCAGATAGCCTCGACGCCATATTGTTCTATACCTGACAGAAAACCTTAACTGTCCAACTTTCAACCGACTTTTCTCCCCCCTCTCTCTCTCTCTCATTCTGTTTTCGCCCGGGAAAATCGTGCTGGAGAGCCTTGAAAGATTAGGTCAAGTCTTAAAAGACGCTAATGCGCAATGCTCTCTTTACGAACAGCTGCCGCCATCTTTAAGTAGCCTATGCGGGCCATCCTCTTGCATTCTGAAATCCAGGCTCGGTTCCCCTCCCCCTCTTAGGGACCTTTGACCCCCAACTCAAGATGGCCGTGAGTGGGCACTTTCTTCGTCTGCTTTTCAACGTTTTCATATAACGAAATGAATGTGCGAGTATGCCCTCCAAATCGACGTGTTTCGAGGAAAATATAGGGAAGTTTTTATTCGCGGCACCCGACCACTTAACGTTTTATACATGCAAATGTATATTGTAGAAAAACATTAATGGAAAAACAGGTGACGCGCCACTTAACCTATGTATACAGAGTTTGAGCCAGCCAACGTTAACGAAACGATAACGAGAAACAGCGCTGACGGCCAAGAATGTCTTTGGAATGCCATGCTTCGCATAGGGTAGTCCTTGACATTCCGGGTCGCCAGCGCCGTTTCTCGTTATCGTTTCGTTAACGTTGGCTGGCTCAAACTCTCTGATTTCGGACAATGAAAACTTTAGCTCGTCCTCGCCGAGGGTATTCAGCTTACGCCATCCACTGGTGACGTCACCGCGTTCACCGCGGGAAATCCCGGGCTGTCCGCTCTAGTTCCGGGTTCCCGTCCCGGCCAGAGCCGAGTTCAATGTGAATGACTAAGGCTGCGCACCAAAACCGTTCAAGGTAACCACTTTCTTCGCCCGCTCGTTTGTTCAAGGTTTTATGTATGCTCGAAGATTGACGAGGGGGTGCGGGGCCGGGGGGGAGGGGGAACCGGGGGCGCCAACTAATGATGAATAATCGTTTTATTTCGGAGCGCTCGGCCGAAGGGCGTGGGTGAGACGCATTTTCCAAAAGCAAAGTAAACAACGACGCTGGACCCCGGAACGGAAAACACTGCAGTTCCCATCCCCAGTTTTCATCGTCCGCTAATAGGGGCACCCCCAAAGGATGGCAGATGACTCTTCAGTCATAAAAGATGTACACTGAATTTTTCAGATCAAAATATTTGCGAATTTCAATCTACGCCATGCAACATTCAAAGTGGATTCATTAGAGAGTTTGAGCCAGCCAACGTTAACGAAACGATAACGATAAACAGCGCTGGCGGCCCGGAATGTCAAGATTTACCCTATGCAAAGCATGGCATTCCAATGCCATTCCGGGCCGCCAGCACTGTTTCTCGTTGTCGTTAACGTTGTCTGGCTCAAACTCTCTATTGGGACATTTTAATACTCTCTCGAAAAAATGAAGATATTGAAAGATTCGGTATTCCTATCCTACGTTAACTACATTGTCTCAAGCAATTCGACAAAGGTGCTTTAATGCAACACCTGTTGCCCTGAGGCGTTTGAGGGCATTAAAGACCATGGATTCAGTGACGGACTGAGTCTATACAAATGGGCCCACGCAGCATAAACTTGCCTATGCTCACATTACGAATTTCTTAAAATTATTAAATAGCATCTTATAAAAACAGTATAAAAGTGTTAGCAAAATGCATGAACATACTTCTAGGAATCCTGCAACTCTGATGGCATTGGTTCTCGTTTCCACGCAGTGTGTAGTATATACAAATTACTATACACGGGACGTTTTTGTAATGGCATGCACCAACCGCATTCGTGTATCAAGTTTGTCGAAACAAGTGTTACCAGATTTGATTGGAATTCCAGTGCCATCCTTCGAGCGCATAAAGACGCGTTTCGGAACGTGAAAAAAAGCCCAAAAAAAGGGTTAAGATGCATTTGAAGAGGGCGTCACGCGGCGACTACATAATGAATGCTTTTCAAACTAACTCCACCGTGTTTTTTTTTCTTGCCAGTTTGATCGCTCGTTAAGATGCTCAGTTTTTTTGGCAGTCTGTCAGTCACCCAGGGTGGGTTGGAAACGCATCCTCTTTATACCCCGGCTTTCTGCTGCCGAGGTGGCTTTTTACCCCTTCATCTAAACACCGGGGTGAACTATGGGTAACCCGCGTCTTGGGTTCCGGAAGACGCGTGGTCTCGTCCTTCTTGATTGGTCAAATTGCTGCCATTCCAAAGTAAAATATTTCATTCATTTCATCCAAGGATTTTGGTGATTTTATTAGTCATTTCAATCAAGGATTACAACCGTTTCACCTAAGGTCACCTAAGGACTTTCACCCATTTAGAAATTTGTATCCATAAAATAAATGACAATTGAGGATCAATCAGGTCTTAATGTGTGGCTAAACACGATAGAGAGTTTGAGCCCTCCAACGTTAACGAAACGATAATCCCTATTGAATTTCAAGTGAGAATCGAGAGATTTTGTCTGGAATGGGTGGAGCAACGGTGCAACATTGGTCTTGACCACAAGTACATCAACCTATAGGGTTACGGAATGGAGAATTCCAGAGCCAATTTCATGACACCCCTTGCCACCTCAACGTCATCCATTAGCACGAGCGCCTGCATGCCAAAACGAGTTTCCCCTTTCCCCTCCGATCCCCGTTCAATATCCGTCCGGTTCGATAACGACTCTGCTGTCAGTCCATCTGCCAAAACTGCCATAAAACGGACGGCAACTTCCGCGTTCGTGTCCGCCATAGTGACCACAAATCGCCCGAAATGTACGCAAAATCCCTGGGTGTCAGTGACCGATGGTCGCACGGGGTCAAAGGTCGGGGATCAAAATCGGCTTCGGGTCACCGAGAAGCACGGCCAGTATGGGGGTCATGTTTTGAGGTAAAAATGTCGAAGGGCTTTTTATGTCCGATTCACGATTCACGTCGAGCTCTGAGCATGCGCACACGTCAGGTTGCGTGAACAATTTGTCAGTAAGCACCTTCGTATGAGAGGCTGGATACAAAGGGGGTCCCATCCCCAACCTGCATGAGGGGGTGATGTAAAATGGGAACTTACCATGGAGTGACCAAGGTACTCGGCAGCATTGTCGGAAATATAGAGCAGCTTCCCGTTCTGAGTCATCATCATGAGAAAGCCGCTCATGGCCTGTAATGAAAATAAAGAGACACTTTTTAATAACAATCGGCTAGATTTAGTGTTTTTTATTAAAAAAACAAAAGTTAATTGAACAATAAGCTCGTCAGAAACATAAAGTAAACTATTTTAATGGAGATGTCTGCATCTCGGCGAGACACGTTTTCTACGTGAAAATGGAAAAAAAAACCTGAAGTTTTGAAAGATTTATGGACGGTTGCAACGAACCCGGTTTAACTAAACAGACGATTAAAATACGGATGCGATGGTCACTTATACCAAGCCTTACCATTATTTCCCCTTTTTTAATTTCATTTTACATTATTTGCTCTTATAGAAAAGACCCCCGCATTAACCATACGATACTTGTCACGCTATATTGCTTGAAATTGCATTTCGGGTAATGGGACCACTGACATTTGGGACCAAATGAGCAAGAATATGGATACCAATAGATGAGGTCAGCTGCATAACCGATCTACATTTATGTGGTCCCATTATCTGGAATGCATTATTATTTCCAAATTCAAAATGCATACATGGGGCATCTTGAACACAAATTTATCAAGAAATCACAAGAAAATGTTGACTTTTTAAATCCAGCTTCTACTTCGCACATTAACTTAAATTACAATACTGTTCATGACTTTTGTGTTATTTTTCCAATCGGGTTTCAATCTTGGTCCTTGGAACTTGGAAAACCTGTATTTCAACTCACACGTTGTTATTACTAACTATCGGAATAATATTTCATGAACAAGTTGACTTAAATTTGATCGCTTATTTTTAAAAGCCATATAGCGATATACATTCTTCTAAGAATTAGGCACTGATAAGTTTACAGTTAAAACTTATAGCAAATGAAAAAAAAGCACACGAGTTTAGAGCACTTTTCCTCTATTGTATAGTTATATCTCGTAAAATTAAATTGAAAATTCGAAATGGGTTTCTAATAAAACAGTATTAGATATTATTTTTATTTTCCTAATACAGTAGTTGGATTTCAAATGTATGCTTAAGTCTTTCCAAATATATTACTGCTAATTACTACGTATATCTGACCAAAAACATAGTAAAACAATGAGATTTTTTATTCCCTTAAATTAGGGTTAATGTGATCGGCATATAACAGTTAAGTTATTCAAAGTTAGGATTGGTGGATCGTTTTGCATGGCTATATTTTGAAATTTCAAATGCCTCCAAAATCTACGTTTCGATTTTGTTATAGGGATTACCAAGTTAAGCTCGCGGATCCCCAGCTGTTTCCGAGGTGGAGTTCGGGCCATTAATGGTCTTATTACCTGGCTCATTAGCACCGAAACAGGGGATTAAAATCGGCCGATTATATTTTAAAAAAAACTCCGAAAAGGCATAAAAAACCCTCTCCCTGCACGAGTCTGTGATACATTTGCTGATTTTTTATCTTTTCTTGTTTTTCGGCGGCAACCCTTACCCCCTCCCAGAGTGGGTGGTATAGGAGGAATGCAACATTATCTATAGTCTATCTATGTTATCCCCGGCAATTAATGGCGATTTTTCGAACCAAAAAAAAACAAGAAAAAACCGCTGGTCCAGGAAGTAGTGCACTGACCAACAAGTTCGGAGGAACCTGAGATAAGCATCGGCTCTTATACTCTTTATCGCCATCGTTTTCGGGAGGTATACTAAACGAAAACGTTTTTGCGAACCGAAAAAGATGCTTTTCGTGATTTCCGAACGTGATCGACACTATGAGGGGCTATAGTTTTAGAATCCCCACCCAGGAAACGGTGACACTTTGTTGCGCCACACCCCGTTAGGGTTAATCGACGATTAAGATGATTAGCCATCTTACCATTCATATCGGTAACCTACCTGCCCTATATGCAACGCAAAACTAATGAATTTGATCAAATTTACTAACTACCTGTACTGTACTTATAAAATATTTCTTAAATGATGACAATTCATATAAATGAGATTTGAAATTACCTTAGAGAATCCGAAGTTCGGCCCGCTCAGGTCTCCCGAATCGTATTTCCGGAAAACTGCGAAAACGAAAGAAAATGTTAAGAATTATCTCAGAAATTAGCCAAGGCTAAACATATTTCAATTCAAACTAAAACAATTTTTGGGGACATTAACATGTACATAAGCCCCGCACCAGCAAATACAAGTGTGTATACATACTGTCTAAGACTTTGAGGCATAATAACCCGCGAATATTCACATCCGCATAAAACTGCAATAAGTTCGGGTGAGAGTTCAACCGGAAACACTGTTGTCGGAAAATATGATTCTGCGCAAGCGCACATGTTTATCACGAGTTTGTACGCAGATTCATATTTTCCGAAGGCAATGCACATTTTTTACCCATACATTTCTCGTTTTACAGGATTTATAAAAAAAATATTTGCTGAAGTTAATTTTATAATTAAATTATTGATCGCCTCTAAATTGAAAAATGATTTTAACTTATCCTAGTACCCTATTTAATTTGTCAGTTTTAAGTGCTATATGTAAAGGAGGAAGGTTGCTGTTGAGGAGGTTGTTATCACAAGCAGAGTGGCGCAGTGGAAGCGTGCTGGGCCCATAACCCAGAGGTCCGTGGATCGAAACCACGCTCTGCTA
>JAUJYV010003116.1:0-10787 GCA_033995625.1 Ophyiulus pilosus | reverse complement strand
ATTTTCAGGTAGGTAAACGACTTCTGCTAAGCTGGGTTTGACCTGTTCCTGTAGTTTTAGATCCTTCCGCCGTAAACTCATTTCAATGGGGAAAATTGCTTTGAGATACGAGCAAGATTACGGAACGAATTAAACTCGTATCTCGAGGTATCACTGCACTTCTGTTTTGGAGAAAATGCAATCTGGATCCTATAAGGATCCCATATACACGACTAGCTGGCTATAGATTATTTATCAAAGAACAGATCAGGGAGTTATCTTACTTTTATTAATAATTGAACTAGTAAACAATGGTGCCTGTTTCCTGGAAGACATCTTAATATTCCTAAAAGACCTAACCTGTATCCAGGGTACATGATGAAGTCTGGATAGGAGACGGTCTGACCAACTCTGGTTTCAGTAATACGTAGCTACAGCTAAGTCTGAGAAGTGTCTGATTCATTTTCCAGATGATCACTTACCGTTTCCCTCCTTTCTTTAAGTCAATCGGTGCTATTTTGCATGGTCTCATATCCACAAACTGCTTGCTCCCTTTTCCTTCTATAGTGCCAGAAACAGGAGGAGTACATGTATACACAATATAGTATTTCAGACTATTTTCTAGCAACTGATATGGATTTCCTCGCAGTATTGAGTTTTCTATTGCGATAATTAAGAACTCAGCATTCATATGATTTTCCTGAAAATTTTGCTCGACTGACATGCTTTTTGATTTGTGGTTCATTAGAAGATACACATTGCCACATTACGCAGCGGCCTGAAAAAGTATATATATATGCACTAAAAACATTGTATAGTGGATTAGTTTCTCCCAGATATATGAATTAGAGGAAGAAAGTATTTTCTGCGAACGAGATATTTTATTACATAAAAATTTGGTTGTACAACGTTATATATATATTGTATATAAAAACAACGATTTAGGCAGTGTTTTAGCTAAATGATCAAGATTTAGTCCACCCTTTTGTCGATCCAGTGTTTGATTTTTTTCTTTCCTCCATCGGTTCGATGGCAGATATCTGGAAACGTCCAGATATTTTTGTACTTGAAATGCATTTGATGGACCAGAATGAGGTGGGTTAGCTTCTGTTTAAAGAAATTTTGAAAATCGTCCATAAAGGCTTTGATGCATGAACATGTGACGATACAAGTCATGGAAATTAATGCAAAGCTGAGAAAGATTTGGTTTTTGAGAAACCTGTGCAAAGTACTGGGACAAGACGGAACTTTATTCTTAATTCCATATTTCGTTTATGCATTTGACCCTTCTGAAAAGTTCTGTGGCACACCCGTGTAATCGTTGGACATGTACGTGGCACATCGGTTGGATAACAGTTTATAACACTGCTTTGAAAGGATATTTTCTCAGAATTTACTATACTTCCTCTAAATTCGACAGGAATTCTCGGTACAAATTTGTGATGTCTATGATTTCACGTTAATTGTGGTCTGTATAAATTGCGATCAACAGTATCATATGGCAGTGATTGGGCATTAATGTCAGCATCTTTGGCTGGCAGTGATACGAGCAGGTTATGTCGATACTATAGTGGACTTGTGCAGTGAACCCTGCACGTTTGTTGAAGAAAACCCTGTTATGTTGCTCTGTCACCTCACAAAGGTTTCAGTTTCTTCACTTAAGATGGTCGTCTCTTACTTAAGGCGATTTTGCTTTTTAGGACCGTCAGTGTTCCATCAGATAAACAAGTTCTAACAGAGCAGGGTAAAGATGTAACTACTTTTTCCTGGGTCTCTTAATCCCATTCATCTTGATGCTCCTCATCTTCGATTTGGGATAGGTTCGTACTGCACAATGGCGGCTTTTCTTCTTTATCTTCCTTCACCTCTTCCTCTTTGGCTCGAGACAGGACAGAAGAGGATTTTTGTACAAATAGGATGTCTTTATCTGCTATGACATGACAAGGTGATTCTTCTTCATCTACTTAATCTTCGTCTATGATGGATTCTTGGGGGTCTTTAGCTTGAAAAGATTCTTGAGTGGCAGGAAGATGTGACAAATGACCGGTACGCTCCACGACTTGCCCAGAAGTGTGTTCCGCTTGTGCGTCTGCAGGTTTCCTACATCGGTGTAATGGGCCGGGAAACCAAAGAGCCTAAGAGGAAAGGAGGTCATTTTAAGACAACCTCATCGCAAAGGGCCCCAAAAAAAAGGAAAGTAGAGGAAGAGAGGCTTGCTTTTCCAGTTCTGTTGTCCAGAGCGTGTCGAACTCCCCGTTCATGACCACCGGATAGACGCACTCTTTCTTCTGCTTCAACGAGTTGCTCCTGGTCGTCACTGTCCTCACGCTGTTCACCTTAGAAGAGAAAGGGTGGTAACACCAACTTATGTTCCTTCCCGATGGACCTCGTGCAAAGTTGTCTTGAGGCATTACGGTGCTTATTGTCACACAATGCCGTCGGTAACCAATTCTGCGAAAGGTCCATTAGGTCGAATGCCAAAAGGCAAATGTTGGTGGTTTTCTTTCTGGGTTTCAAATTCGAACAATTGGAAGATAGTTTAAGCCGCCAATGGCGAACAAAATGGCACATGGAAGAACATTAGTTATGAAATAACTGTTTAATCCAAAACTAGATGGTGGTTTAGCAATACGATGGACACAATAATTGGAAACTGATCAAACTCTCGGCGCTGGCACGTTCTCGAGGAACATAACTCCTTACATTAGCCGTAGCGACCTGAGCCCCATCACTTTCTTCCTCCTCTCGTAACAGCTTGGGGAACCATCCTTTGTTGCTACGTTACAAGGTGCACTAATGGTAGTCTGTACAATACTAAACAAAATCCCTCTTGATCTTTCTTTTAAATCTGCATTTTCAAATTGTGGTCTAACTTCTAAGATCCTTTTAGGGAATCTAAAAAATCAAGCCTATTAAAAAAAAAATCTTGTCCAGCAATTTCAGCATTTAGCAAATTCATAGGATGGTTGTTGTTTTCTGTTCATCCTCAAAAACTATTGAGTACAGTAGAACCCTGTTAATACGTTTTTCAAGGGACCAGAAATTTAAAACTTCTTAAGCGTGAAAACTTAGAAACGGGAACGTTCATTAAAAGTAATATAGTTATAACTGGAACATTAAATATATGGAAATAACGCCTCATTCGTGTTATGAACGTTTTCTTTTAACTGTGCACTAATCATCTCCCAGTTGAGAAGTTATTTTAACCTTTATATCGTTCTAGGACAAATGCATAAAAGAACGAAATCTTGATCACACAAGCTCAAACCTACCTAACTATACCTAAACAAACCAAACCTACCTAACCTAAACTATTTTAACTTAATGTGATTTTAAATTATATGTCATCCTGTCACTCCTTTTTCATGATTAGCCCTTTGACTGTATATTTATGGACAATTGTATTATTTCACCACTTCCATTCTTGGGCCGAGCGTGGGATTAACTTCCACTTTTTAAATCCCAGTTAACTGCTTCCAGTGATAAAACTTCTCTCATTCCTTTCTGGAGCATGATTATGTTGCTGTTGCAAATTTTAAGGAATTTTTCTCACTTCAGATGGAAACATGGCTTACAACTCGAAAACTTATTAAATGGGAAAATAGCATTTTAATTGTACTCTTGGGACGATAGGATTCGATTTCTTATATTGGAAACTTAAGCAGGTCCCAGTGGCGGATTTAAGGAAAATGCCACAGGCGGCCAACCACCAAGTGGGCCCACTTTAAAAAAAAGGTGCACTTTAACCTACCAAAAATCACATTTTAAAAGCAGGAAAATTTCTTTTTACCTTAAAAATCGCGCTTTTTAATAATAAAAACCACTTTTAATGCAGAATAATTTCATTTTTAAAACAGAAAAATCGTAGTTTTAATGAACAAAAGTTGCATTTCAAGAGCAGAAAAATCACACTTTTGATGCACAAAAAAATTATTTATGTTTGTTTCAGAATTTGAGGGAAAGAAAAAATGAACAATTTGAAAGAATTTGCAACATTTAAGCAAATGAAGTGCAATTCCCGTGACAATGTGGGGAGGGAAGGGGAAATCTGTCCCCAATATCTTCCAAATATAAATGACTTTGATCTATATAATCTATCACAAACGAAATTCAGCTTACTGTTTACATGAAAGCTATGTTTGAACGTCATGACGTTTCTCCAAAGAGTTTTAATTTTGTGACGTCCCATTGGTTGAGGTCACTACTTAAATCTCGACCTTTGCTAAAAAGTTTACTATCTGGTGTGGTCTCCAAAGTGTCCCCCTCCCCCTCTTTGCTGGTTCTTGTGACTTCTGTTATTCTAGTTATATAATGTATGGAGAAATGGTCCGCCACAATACAATAGATCTGTACATTATTAAATTTCGAAAAATATTTTTTTTTATGAAATCCGCCACTGGCGGGTTCTACTGTATTTCATTCTAACTCTTAAATTGATATAATATACACGATAAACTTTTATACTAATGGTCACATGCAACATAACATTTGATCAATAGAAATTTTCCTTTTTAAAATAAACAATTTCTTTAGGAAAACAACATTTCAGTCAGGTAAATTCAGTAAAGTGGTCCCGTGAGGGGTCAAGTTAAATACGGGTATGTTAGTGAAAAGTTATTTTTGCGACGTCATATTTATATTCTGACAGCGGGGGTACTGAATTGAATGTCAAATAATTTTTTTGCAAAATATGCGAGACATGCAGATCAGGCTCTCGACCAGTTATGTTACTTTGAACTTTTGCCCAGTTAAGCCAGTTAACAGATTCTGATAAATAAGATTTGGGACATCGTATTTGTTTTTATCGAGCCCGCTGTTCTACCGTTCTACTTAGGGTATGTTTTTTTGGGGTGTTTTAGCCTTTGGCCTTTTTTTTTCTTAGTTGGCTTACTAGAGGTAATTGAAGAATCAGACTTTTTTCCTACCAATGCTACTCTATTCAAGCCAGGCATGAGAACGTCGCCGAGCTTCACTTCCTGTCCGAGAAGATGTTTTGGCAACACGCTGAAAACGTAGAAATTTAAGGAATGAAATCTCGATGCACATTTCAGCAAATAAAAATCTAAATAATGGAAATGGTGGCACCTGTACAAGCCTGGGATGTTTCCCCAAAAGTAACGAGGACGATTCTGGGCAGAAAAATGTTTGGAATCGATCATTGCAGGTTCGCACTGAAAAAAAATTTCTTTATTTTGTGTTTCTCGTAGCATTTCTTATGACTGCGTAAAACATTATAAAACATTTTTCGAGGTACAATTACCTCGAAAAATCTGGATATCGTGTCCCGATACTGATGCGGCATGGAGGCGACGTTTTCAAACAAGAAGAATACGTAGTGTTGGTCACTGCTTCCACCGTTTTTATCAGCCAGCTCTTTGGCCAGTTCTTGGTTTGCAAATCGCACGTCTGTCAGGACGCGGTGAAACTCGAATACCAGATTTCCGGTTCCAGTTTGATCTGTAGAAAGAGAAAGCTGGTTGATGAAAATAACTAAAAACTTTTTGCCCTCCCAAAGATATTAATTTTCTGCTGCTTTTGCTCACCGAAGAGACCTTTTCTGGCAGGATTAACTAGAGAGAGGTCGTTGCAAGGTGAACCGCCAATGACTAGGTCAATGGGACAGATGTCACGAATCTGAAAAATTTGAAGTAACCAAAAGAGTAAATTCCACACAACATCGATGTGCATTTGGGATAGATTTTCTTATTTGCATGTCCACAATACTCATTAGTTTGAAAATTGCTGACTATAAACATTTTAGGAAATAAGTATAAGTCATATCTGCCTATAAAATTGTCATAATTCCAGAAAATTCGATGGTGGTTGAAATAAATTAACCTAACTATTCCAGTAATTTTTGTTAAGCAATTTCCAGGTGGACTGATTCCCACAATGCATATGCGCTTAGTAATTTTTGTTAAGTTTTAAGGATACGGGAGGTTATTTTTTAAAATACGTTCTTGATCAATTACTGTCTGGGATGATACGAAATAAGTTTGAAAATTTTCTTTTTACCCTCGCATAATTCAGGTCTTCAATTGCTCCGAGTTGGATAATTTTATTTGGATTATTGACTAATGCCACGTTGATTGCATTAGGGCAAATTTCTGCTGCATAATACACTTCAACGTCAAATCCCAGCTGGTCCAAGCAGTAGCGGCCTGAAAATGGAGCGCTTATTACAAAAAATTACAGGAATTTTCATAAAATGATCATCGTTAATAACCATGCTGTTTATTTGTCTTTGACACACTAACATTTCACAGAAAAAACACTTAGACGGGTCTAACAAGGCGATTTAGTTTTACCTGTTCCGATGCCATCAAATAGCGATAACACTCTTATATTCCTTTTCTTCTCGAAATAACCTTCGGGAACATTCTGAAAATGTAAAACGATGATTTTGTGAATTCGTTTATTTCAAAAAAACTTGCATTGTCAGTCACGCAGATGTAGCCTTATCGAGGGAAATGTGCTACAACATTTTTTGCTGAAGCCTTGATTTCACAATGATCGAAAGTTTGAAAAAGTATAGAAGAAGAATCATTAAAATTTTCGGAGTCAGTTTTTGCATCCTTGCTGAAGTTGCTTAGTTTTGCAAAGCCAAAATGTATCCTCACCTGGAAATAATTCTTATTTGTGAAGAAATTCACGATGTTTTCTTTGGAGTTCGCCTTGCGCTTGATGACTCCATGAGTTTCGGCTTCGTATTCAGTACAGATGAAACAGTTCCATGGCGACTGTTTGAGCACCTCCTCCGTTGTGCCCTGTCCGACCAGCAGTTCAATGCAGGGTGAACAGATTACGCTAAATGAGGGATGGAATTTGTGAATTAGACATCGTGAAGAGAATATAAAAAAAATATTGGTTAAAAAAAACTCGTTATGCACTATCCCGAGTACCATATTTAACTCACCTGCTACAGTCGCCATTATCGCAGATAGCAAGATCGCCAGGGTTTGCGCACACAATGCAAAATGCCTGCAAATGAAAGACAAAACTTCAAGATATGGAATTTACCAAAATATATTTTATTATAACTTGACGGATTCTTACGCTAGTGCCATCATCGCCAAATGCAAACATGGTGTCTCGGATCTCCCTCTTGCAGTGGTCGCACAAGCCGCCAGAAATCAATGGATGTTGGGCCACGACCATATCCTTACCGATGGAGCCACAAGCTATGCATATTTCTAGAAGCGTGAAAAGATTGTGATACGATTTAGATGCGATTGGTGTTTTGGTTACGATCCTACAAAGTTATTACCTTCAATCTTCAGTTCGCCTGTTTTCACTCGTTGTATAACTGTGCCTGAAAGGAAAAAGGACCTTTGGTCATCTGATAAAATCGTCCTAATAAAAGTATACTGGAAACAATCATGGAAAACCGCAAAAAAACACAGTCACGATAGTGACCCGGGAATTAGCATGCTTAACCTAGCTTAGTATGTGTTCCTAAGCAAGTTTTCAATATATTGTTTACTAGCGATAACTGACATACCACGATCTCCAGTAGTCGGCTGAATGTAAACAGCTTCTTGGGTCTCGCTAGCTTTCACGTAGATGGCTTTGATGGAACTGATGAAACTTTTCATGTTTTCGGGAATCGGATCAGCTGTTGGAGGGAGAAAATTAGAAGTGACAAACATGACATACAGAGATGATAAACACAAGAGTTTGTTTTGCCTCGTACAAAAGAATACATGCAATAAAAAAATCTAGATTCCCGCCATTGAGCTTTCAAGAAAGGGAAGGTGGTGTGCTTAAGGTGCAAAGAGTTTACCTGGATTTGGTGCGAATGGATGTTGGTCGTCAGTTTTGTGAGGAAAGCCGTCGTTGGCCCACTTCAAGCATATGGAAAAGCTATCCACGATCGGCACATCGATTCGCATCGCACACGTCTGGATAAAATCGGAGGAAAATTCAGTGGACTTTTACACTAGTTCGCTACTGAAACCGATATCTGTCAGTGTTGAGACTTACGTGAATTGCGTGAGATACGCTCCTCTTGTAGCGAATCGTTTTTGCTTTTTCTGCAGAATATTTCGCACTGAAGTGTTGGACGAAATTCACGATGTTTTCTGTGGGCACCTTTGTGAGATAGACAGTTGTCAATATTTCTTCCCACTAACACGTTATTATATCTAGCACACAATACTGTCTTATGGGAACCAAATAGATGAAATCTTTCATCCTGTTTCATGGCTATTGGCATATACTCACTTAAGATCTCCAGGGCTTTAAAATGGACAATAAAATGGAAACAACGTCTCATTAAACTGTGCCGAGGGCTCTTTGAATTCCAGAAGCCACCATTTTTGAGTTTCTTCTTTCGATTTAAATGGAGATCGCTAGGATTTCATCTCGAACATAAGACGGGACTTACTTGGCTAATTTGCCTGTCTCCGAACCAGAACACCCACTGTTGGTCTGCATCCAGCGGCGCTTGACCAATGTCATCTGCGCTGACCACTAATGCGGGCCACCATCCCGAGTTGAAGAACTTTGCCCAAACAAACTCCCCTCTTTTTCGCTCCTAGAAATTTGCCAATGGAAAACCGTGAGGCATGTTCTTATTTGAAGTTTTAAAAATCTCAAATGTCAATTCTCACCTGCATGTTTGGAGACTCGGGAGCAGAATCAGGAGGCGACTCCAAATACATCTGTCTAGCACAGGGATTTCTTGCTTTTTTGTTAGGGGGCGAGTTGCTTGTGAGGGTGCCCTTCGTGTATGAAAGAAGAAAGAAAAATGCATAATAACCGATGGAAATGCAATGAATCTGCAGCCATTGCAAAAAAATAATGTGTAATAGGATGAATTACCTGATTTTTCCAAGTTGGTCGGACTTTGTGCCCTACTTGATAGTGTTGGACAGTAGGTGGAAGCTGGCGTAAACTTTCTTCCCATCCGTTTGTGCCTCGTTTGCTGGGCGAACTGTCCGTGTCTTCCCATTTCTGCCCCGTTTTCACCATCTTGGCTTTTGGAGTCTTGCCATTGCACTGCCTCGTGTGCTTGCGTTTCTTTAGGGGCAAATTGTAGCATGATATGTGCATTATTCTTAACAGAACTTACTTTTGAGTACTTAAGATTGTAATCTTAAGAAAACTTATTAGCATAAAATTTATTTTTGCATTGGAAAGAGGTTTGGTATTCAGCTATACCTTTATTTGATTTGTTTTTGGAGATTTCACCGTTTTGTACTTTGCGTTGGATGTTTTTTGAGGAGTTGCTATTTGATGGTCTTGATTTTTGAAATCCAAAAAGGCGCACTGTTCACTGTTGTTGCGGTCTTTGCAAGCCGAACTCTGTTCCCAGATATCTTTACCATCCTTCTCATCGTCAAATCCTTGAGAATAGTCTGGAAACGGCAAAAAAAAATATATGAGTTTTAAAATGTTTCGATTATCATATACAAAAACTAAGTCAACAAACTGAGTTTTGGGAACAGTTTTTAAATAATAAATTATAGCGGTTCCCAAACATTTAAGGTTCATAACATTTTTACGTTATAAGGAATCCTCAGCTATTTGAAAAATGACTGAGGGCTCCCCAAAGCTTTTCTTTACAAGTGTTATATCTATACACATGCTCTTGTATATTTAATATATAGTTTCATTAACATGTTAACTAAGCATATTTGTGTGAAAATACAATAGATTTAAACTTGGATGATTTTTTGAAAAGGTCACTGGTGTCACTGCTCAAGCAAAGTAGGCAATGTCAAAACATTTTCACAAGATATTTCATTAGTATGGTGATAATTTGAATTGCACAACAGGGACCACAGGTTATGCCCTTTAAGTGAGTCGATATTACACACTAAAGTCAAAATTAGAAATTCGTCATATTACAAAGAATTTAGAAATAATGTATGCCGTCAATGGTAAAAGTTGTGGTGCCATATTTGGGATTTATTGATAACCATAATACCTCTAAATGCACGGTTTGAAATTTCGCAATAATCTGCTAAAGCAAATTAATTAAACATTTCGTACAGAAATAGGTTTCACCAAGATTACAGTTGTATAAAGTACTACTTTAAAAATAAAACGGCATTTTGCAGGGAGTTTTTTGCTTTAGAGTTATGTCAGGCAACTGAACTGAATTTTTAAAAAATGAATGATTTTCAGGCACAAAACGTCCAACTGTGTTTTTGGAAACAAACACGGTGACGGCATAATTACTAACCTATTCCATTGCAATTTATGTCCTCGTCACTAATATCTGATGCAAACTCTGGTAAAAACAAAGTGAAAAACAAGCAAATGAATATGAAGGAAAAACAAATAGTTGATGTTAGTAATCTGCATTCGTGTAACAAGTATTTTATGCATATTAATAAACATTAATTTGAATGATATGGTAAGATAGGTAATGTTGTGTGTGGCGTATATTATGAAAATATGTGTTAAAATACATGCGAGTTATTTGTTATTGCTTTCCTGTCATTCCCAAGTTACCTTAGCGACCTGAACGACATACGTTACCTTTGGTCTCCACGGCGTTCGGCATATCTGCATCCACTCCTGCCACCACCCCTTTACTTCTCGCCCTCCTTCACGCTGAAAAGAAATAATACAAAAAGATATGTTAATGATCGAGTGTGAGAGCATAGGTCATGTCTGATATAAGTCACTACATGGCGGAAGTTGTTCTTTGGTGGCTGATAGAGGAAGGTACATACATTAAGTCGCCGTCTTGATATACAGTATACATTTCCACATTATACGAGATACAGTGGTACCTCGAGATACGAGTGCCCTGACATACGAGATATTTGAGATACGAGCCGTCGAGCGAGCGAAAT
>JAUJYV010003115.1:0-10789 GCA_033995625.1 Ophyiulus pilosus | reverse complement strand
TCCACCGAAAAATAAAGCAGAACTTCGTTGTTAAACCCGCTTTCCTGTGTGGACATTTTCGGGGACACTGTCTTACAAGCGATTATTTCTACTCCAGCGAATCGGGACACAGAATGGTATGCTCGGTTGGGTTTATGCCCAAATTGCGCTTTTTCCTTCTGTTCGTGAAAGGGCAGCACGACAGTGGTCTCAACATCCACTTTCCACACACAACGACTCTTAGCATTTTGGATCAAACGCGTTCACCAGGTCAACACTTGACCAAAACTTGTAACAGTGATGTAGCGAGATATGAAAAGATTTGCGACATGAACATTGACGAAATTGAAAACGAAATTTACTTAAAAGAGGATTGTCTCATAATTGAAGTGAATGTAATACCTCGGTAATGGCCCTTACACTTTCATTTAGGAGAATAATAAAGTTATATTTCACCAGAAAATGTTTTATAAAGATAACATTTATGTTTATAAAACTCCTGCTAACATTCTTATAATATACTCTGAAGAGCAATCTTGAAGATAAAAACTTTAAAAATATATTTATATTTCTTGTGCATTATTTCAATATGAACTTTAGATATTAAAGAGGCGCTTTAAGGTGGACATCACGATAAATTGTGAGCAGCTATTATTATCTTATCTAAAATTTCACTTCCATATTTTGTAAATTTTCTTTTTCCCATCACTAAAATAGCTTTGTATAAGACAAAGACTGTTATCGAAAATGCCACGATCCAAATGTCTGGTAAGATGCATCGTATATTTCTGTGCTTTTACTGTTTTAACTAGTTTCACTGATTGTTCAACATAATTTAAAGAATTGGCAGGATAAAGTGAAGATACAAGAAATTGTTGATGACCTTGAATTTGTCAACTATGTGAAGGAGGACAAATACAAGTGTGTGAGGTGTAACAAGCTAGCTTTGTACCATTGTTTGGCAGAATGTAGCCACATGTATTGTGGAGAGTGCCAAGAAAATATCAATGAAATGCAGTGTGTCTATGAAGGCTGTGAACAAGTGGTTTCTAAGGTAGAAAACGTATATTTTACTTAGCACGAAAGCATTAATATTCACTTAAAGTAAACTTTCACGATCTAAATATATTATTTTGCAGATTAAACATGATAAACAGGTAGATGAGGAGATTGCTGAATTGAAAGTATTTTGTCCCTTCAAGAAAAATGGCTGCCATGAAGAAATTACTCTAATAAATTACTGGGTATTTAAGTTTTTAATATTAAACTTTCTGATGGCAAAAATTTAACAATAAATGTTTTTTTCAAAATATATTCACATAAAAATAACGTAAACGTATTCGTTCATAGGAACACGAGCGTACTTGTAGACTTTCGAGCAGATACCTTCTACCTAAAATATATCAAAAGGTTGGTCTTGTATAGAACATTTAAAAAAATGCAGAACATTGGCAAATAAATATATAATATTGTTTCCCAGGATCGAACCGTTGAATTGCAACTTGAGACTGAGCAACTAAAAAACGAAATTGTAGATTTGAGAAACAAAAACCGCCTTTTGGATTATAAGTTTGTGGATTTCAAAAGCCAGCAGGGTCTTCTTCTCACCGAAATCCAAAACGACCATAAGAATTTCAAGAAAATGGTGGCTTTGCAGATGGAAAAGATCGAGCTTAAAAATATGATCAAACGTGAAGAATTGAACAACAGCATCAAAGACTTGCAAACAGCCAACAAATTATTGGGAGATGAACTTGAGTCGTTCAAAAGCGAGCACAATTTACTTTCCTCTAAAATCCAAGCCGACCAAAGGCAATTGGAAGAAGCATTTCCAATGCACATGGAAAAAATTTCACTTGAGAATGAAGGAAGAATCACTAATCTGAAGGAGCAAATCAATGAAGTGATGGTAATATGTAATGAAGATCTTAAGACATTAAGAGAGGAAGTTAAAAATGAAATGGAAAAATACGTCAAAGGTTAGAAAACTAAGTTATTCTACATAACTTATCTAAATTAGTTAGAAATGTAATCTCTCGTTACGCTAACAAGTTATGACATGTTATTATACTGCATCAAGCCATTATACCATTATGTTCAAAGCCATAAAACATGACTATTGTTTATTTCGATTTAAAGAATCGATTAGCAGTTTACTAATATAACTTTTGAAAATTTGTCGTTTTATTTCAGAACAAACAGAAGAAACGAAAATTTGCATTAAGGTAAATATCTGTTTTTTATTTTAAAATCCTTAACAATTCCTTCAAAATCTCTCCCTAAAAATTCTTTGTTTTTCTTACAAATCCATGCCGAAAAGTCGTTGGTGTGAAAGACCAAAATTCCATCAAATTTTACTCTCTGTTCCTTTGCAGGAGTTGGATTTGAAGTTAGGTTGCCTCTCTGATCCAGACAAGGACAACACATTTACAGAATTTTCATGGGAAGTCAAGGAAATTGGACAACTTTCCTCCCATAGGTTCAACGAAGGCACTGTAGTTTTCAGAAACACTTTTGACGTGAGGGGTGTTCAGCTTCAAATCAAGATTGAACTTGTTTCGTACAACAATGATGTTTGCATCGCATGTACATTCCAACAAATGCACAATTTTGTGCCTCAACAGCCTCTATATTTCAAACTAAACATGTGCATTCTGGATCAAAGCGTAACTGGGGCAAAAAAGCACAATTACAGAAAAAGTTTTCCAAATTTCAAAGAAAAGGCCGACCAAGAGGGACGATATTTATTCGAAAGAACTACACACTTCTTTATTCCAAAAAAACTTTTTGATGAAAAACGCCATCCATATGTCAAAGGAAACACAGCAACAATACATTTCCTGATGGAACCAATCTGTTTTTCATATAATGTCTATTTTTCAAAAACTGGTAGACTGCTTTGGAAAATCGACAACTACGTGAAAAAGAGGCAAATGGGTATCGAGGGGATCAACACGGTCCTATACAGCGAATATTTTTATTCTGGGGAACCTGGTTACAGGTCGGTCCTTGAAGCAAGGTTCCATCTCTACTCTGTCATCTTTGGACTTAGATATGTGAAAGGGAAATACGATCACTTTCTATCAACACAATTCCCACACAGAGCAACCCTTCGAATTGTGGATCAATCCCAACCACATGATGGCAGGCACCTGATAAGGACATGTGAGTGCGAAGAAGCTCGTTATGACAAATTTATTGAAATTTATCACGAGGACATTGAAAACAACATTTATTTAAAGGAAGAATGCATTCTAATCGAGGTAGTTGTAGGACCGAAAAAACCTATTAGACAGACATTGAAATAGAACAAAAGGAAGTTTTAAATTGGATGATCAAACAATTTTTACTGTGGTTTTTAAAATAACTTCCAAAGAAAATTTGAACGTAATATCTTGGTAATGTCCCATGAACTTTCTTTTAAGGGTATAATAAAGTGATAGCTCATCAATTAATGGTTTTAACGTGTCCATTTTTATCTTTTAAATAACACAATTCTAACAATACAATAACAAATGTATATTGAAACATCCATTTAAAAAAATGTAGTGGGCAGTTATTAAAAAAAATATATTCTCTCCATCTTTTTAGAAATTTCATTAGTAAAAACTGCGTAATAAATTTTATATTTCATATGTATTATATCAACGTGAACATTAGTTATTAAGGGGGTGCGTATAAATACATATTATCTCAAATTACTATCACAAAATGTGAAGAGTCATTATCTTATCTGAAACTTATCTCACGTACTTTTAAATTGCTCTTTACATTCCCAACACTCAGAACCGCATTTTGAATGACAAGAACTGCTGTCAAAAATGGCAAGTTCCAAAAGTCTGGTAAGAAGTAGTACATTTCTGTATTTTTATTCGTGTTTTTATTATTTTTACTGATTTTTCAACTATATTTAAAGAAATGGGCGGATAAAGTGAAGATACAGATTAAGGTTGATGATCTTCATTTAGTGACCTATGTGGACGACCCGAAATACTCGTGTGTCAATTGCCACAAACTAGCATTGTGTAATTATTTGGCAGAATGTAGCCATGTGTATTGTGCAATGTGCCAAGACGATGTCAAAGACCAGAAATGTGTCGCTGAAGGATGTAAACAAGTGATTACTAAGGTGAAAAATTCAAAGTTTTTTTTTTCGGCATTTTAACGTTGGCATTGTAGCAATTGTATCTAAACCATGTTAATTAAACATTAAATATGACATTACGTGCACATCCTCAAAGAATGCTCAATTTTTTACTTTTATCAAAATATTGCATTGCAGATGGAAGAGGATATAGAGACGGAGGAGGTGATTGCCGGTTTGAAAGCATTTTGTCCCTTCAAAGATAATGGCTGCAAGGAAGAAATTCCTCTGAAAAATTACTTGGTATTAATTTTAAATCAGTATCAGCAGTTAAGGAATGGATTTCAACTTAGTTGAAATTTAGCTAAAATCTAGTTGAAACCGAGAAGTTCTGCAAACTGCTGTTCAACTAGGTTGAAATTCATTACCAATAGTGATAATTTAGGTCTAATTTGTAAAAATAAATATTAATATTACCATATAAACCACATTCTGAAAATAACTTTAGTTTGTTTGTTTATAGGAACATGAGGCAAATTGTGCACAGTCGAATAAGGTTGGTCAAAATAAAAACTAATATTGTGATGTAAAAAATTAACTACCTAATCACAATAACCTTACTATAGGAGCACGAGGCAATTAATAAACAGTCGACCAAAGATATTCGACCTAAAGTACACAAAAAGGTAATTTTGTTTAAAACATTTACAAAAATCAAAACATTCTCAGCTAAAGTAATATCGTTCCCCAGAGCACAACCACTGAAATTCAACAAGAAACTGAGGAACTGAAACAGGATAACGAAAATTTAAAGGTTGGTCAAAATAAAAATTAATATTGTGATGTAAAAAATCCACTACCTAATCACTTAAAATAAACTTAATATAGGAGCACGAGGCAATTTATACACAGTCGACCAAAGATATTCTACCCAAAGTATACAAAAAGGTAATTAATTTTGTTTAAAACAATTAAAAAATCAAAACATTCTCATCTAAAGTAATATCGTTCCCCAGAGCACAACCACTGAAATTCAAGAAGAGACTGAGGAACTGAAACAGGATATCGAAGATTTAAAAGATAAAATTCGCGAGTTGGAATGTCAGCATGAGGAGTTGAAAAGCCGCCAGAAAGTCGACCAGACTGATATCAAAAACGAACACAAAAATTTAAAGAACATGACAGCTATGAAGATGAAGAGAATCGATCTAGAAAGCGAGAGCAAACGAGAAGAACTGAAGAACAGCATCAAAGAATTGCAAGCAACTATTAAAATATTTGCGGAGGAACTAGTGGCATTCAAAAGCCAGAACGACCAGAAGTCCAAGGAGGAAACACATCCTATGGACATGGAAAAACTTAAGGAGCACACTCATGAAGTGATGCAAAAATGTGATGAAAATATAAAGGCAGTATGCGAGAAGGCTACAAATAATTTGGAAAAATACTTCAAAGGTAAGAAAGCTTTCTAGTGCTTAAGTTAATCGATAAGTACATCTTTGATAACTTGGTAAAAAACCTGTTTGACCGAAAAAAAGGAGATATTTTCGTAAAATACACTTAAGTTTTCCATTGCTTGCTATCAAATAAATTAAATGATAACGATATCAATAGACTACTTGATATTATCTATAATTACTATCAAATTGTTAGCAATCTGGTCAATTAAATGATAACAATATCAATCCACAGTTAGGCTATCACATTAAGTTTTGCGGTGACTAAAGTCCACATTGCACAATACCCAACACGAGCCGTTGCTTAGATAAAGATAACTCAAAAATGACCAAAAGAAGGATACAGTAGCACTTTTTTTAATACGAATGAGATAAACGAAAACATGTTTATCTGATTAAAGGTAAACATTTGTCTTTGGTATACTGGTTTCGAATTCAAATTTCTTCCAGTGCAAATAAGTAATTGTAGTTTCAGTTATATACAATACAAGATTATTCATAAGTTGTCCCACTTTAGTATTGCTATCATTAAACACATATTACATAACTATCGTAAACAAATTTCAGCTATAATTCTAATATTGCTATTTTATAATTTGTCTAATATTTGTTTATGGATTTTTTTTACTTTATTTCAGATCAAACAGAAGAAATGCAAAATTTCATGAAGGTAAATACATGATTTTTTCCCCCTCAAATTCTACATCCCCACATCAAATTTAAACTAAATAATTCAAAAGGGTAATAAAACATTAATGTTAGCACCCTAACAACAATTATCAAACTTGGTTATATTTGTAGCAGTGCCAACTTCCTTGACAGACTTATCTATTCTAAAACAGCATCAGCCATTTATCTTATTTACAGTTTTAAAATTTCCTTGTAAATTTAATTATTGTAATCGCGTATAATCTTGATAATTTTTCATGGTTCATTTTTTTGAAGTTATCAAATGTGACTAACGCTCACTTGACTTAAACCTCAGGCTGGCAAACCTAGAACTAATTAACAACCTCCAAAGTTCTCTCTGAAATTATTTCTTAGACTTGACCATTTATTATTTCAAATTTCAATAAAACATTTCGCCTTTTGCAGGACTTGGATTGGAAGCTAGGGTGTCTAGTTGAGACAAATGACAGCAAATTCACAGAATATTCCTGGGAAGTCAAGGGAATTGAGCAACTTATATCCGATTGGTTGAGTGATGGCATAGAGGTTTGCAGTCAGACGTTTGCCCTAAGAGGGGTAGGGCTTCAATGCAAAATTGAGCTTGTAGCTTGCAACAAGGATGTTTGCATCTCGTGCACTTTTCAACAAATGGGCAATTTTGTGCCCCAACAGCCGCTGTTTTTCAAACAAAGCATTTGCATCTTAGATCAAAGCGAAACTGGAGCAAAAAGACACAATCACAGAAAGCATTTCCCAAATTTCATTGACAAGGCCGATGAAGAAGGACGATATTTGTTCAACAAAAAAACTAACTTTTTCGTTCCAATAAAGCTCTTCGAGGAAGAACGATATCCATACGCCAAAGGAAACACGGTCATAATTAATTTCCTGATAGAGCCCATTAGTTTTTCATATAACGTCTATTTTTCAAAGAACGGCAGGCTGCTTTGGAAGATGGACCACTTCTTGGAAAAGAGGCAGAACGGCATTGATGGGATCAACACGGTTCTGTACAGCGAATATTTTTATTCTGGAGAACCCGGTTACAGGATGGTTCTTGAAGCAAGATTCCATAACTCGGCCATCATCTTTGGCCTTCGCTTTGTGAAAGGAAAGTACGATGACTTTCTTTCAAACCATTTTCCTCACACAACAACCCTTCGCATTCTAGATCAATCCAAACCAAGCGATGGCAACCACCTGACAAGGACATGTGACAGCGAAGAAGCTCTGTTTGACAGGTTCATGGAAATGAGCCACAAGGACATTGCAAATGCCGTTTACTTAAAGGAACAATGCATTTTAATCGAGGTGGTTGTGGAACCACAAAAATCGTCCAATTAGACACACAAATAAGTTGTACATTTGTGAAATAACTATTTGAATTGACATTTCCAAAGAAAATGTAATACAAATATGTTTTTGTATAAAAAAAAAGCTAATTAATATAGTATTCAAATTAAACTAAGGTTTTTATCAAAACATATATGGTGACGTTTTGATTATGGATTTTGTTGTTGTTGATATGTTGATGGTGGAATTATGAATATATTTTATAATGTTTGTTTTACGCTAATGAAAACATAAACTTTGATTATTATTGACTTCAACTATGTATTGAAACGGTATTTCAGCACAAACACTGCCATTGAAGATGTTAAAATAACCTTATGTGGTTGTTTCAAGAAAAGATATTTTTTTAAAATAAAACTGGATTTAAAAACCGCCTCTGTTGTGTCTTGTCCTTGTATGTCATATAAAATTAATATAGGGTAATAAAATTGTATATACAGCGTATAAAGTCTTCATAACCGAAGTGACAAGACAAGGTGAAGTTTTGCAAGAACAATTGTTTTTTATCAGACCTTCCATAACATTGTGATATCATTATCATTGATAAAGTATCGAGGTTCTTTATGGAAGGATTGTTGTTGATATTGAAGGATATGTTTGATAATACAAATCTGTATTTAATTTATACTCCTGTAAAAAATGCTTTCAACTCGAACAGCAATAATAAAGATTGGTTTACCACCATGAGCAGTTCTAAGAGTCTAGTAAGTTATTTCCAATATTATTTTTTTAAACTGTTAATTATGCAATGTTCTCCAACATTTTTTTTTACCCCTTCTATGACAGAAGTGGCAGGACAAAGTGAAATTGCAGAAAATTATTTCTGAACTTCAATTTGTTGCAAGTGATGAAGAAATTAAGAGATACAAGTGCACTGGCTGTGATAGAGTTGCCATATATCATTACATAGCAGACTGTGACCATGTATACTGTGGAATTTGCCATGGAAAAGTCCATGGAAAGCGTTGTTTTGCCAAAGGATGTTCCCAAACAATTGTTCAGGTAAACAAGTAAAATCATAATTCAGCATTGATTATACATAATGGACAATTGTAATTCTTCCTTGATTTTTTTTTTTCAGATAAGACAAGAAAAGAAATTTGAACATAAAGTTGGCAGTTTGAAAGTTCGTTGTTCCTTTCATAAAAATGGATGCCTGGGAGAAATTCGTCTTCGTCATTATTCGGTACAATAATTCCGTTTGTTATCTCAAAGCAACATTTTATTTGTAAAAGACTAAATTTGATATGCATAACTAAGGTGCTAACTAAATAATCTGATGAAGGAATTATTTTTGAAAATAGGACCATCAGCTAAGTTGTCAGTATTCAACTAAGAAACTTCTTCCTAAATTGTATAAAGAAGTACGTTTTTAACCTTTTGACTAGTTTACTATTTTTCACATCCATTCCACGTGCAAAACTCTACTTTCAGAACGATTTAGATAAGCAGGTTGACAGTGCGGTCAATCAGTATCCAAGAAAAACCATCGAGGAGCTGATGGAGAAGATTAACCAGTTAGAGCAGACATTTTCGAACTTCAAAACCCAGAAAGATATCGAAATTTCCAATATTCAGACAGAGTTTAAAAGCCTGAAGAAGAAAATGATGAAAAATACGGAGAAGATACAGAAAAGTTCCGAAACGCCAGCTGGCACAAATGCCTTGATTGCAAAGTATGATGAGAAAATAACTTCTGAATGTACGAAATTGTCGCAGCAAATGGAAATGCAAGCTACAGGTGCGAAACTGCATTACAAAATACAATAATTTCGCTATTTTTTATAATTATGACATTATTAAATTACAGAACAAATCCAGAAGATGAAAATTCTGCAAAAGGTAAAAAATACAGAACCTGTTAATTAAGAAACACCGCAATTTCCACATTCGCGTTCATTTTACAGGAATTGGATTCAAAGCTAGAAAGCACGCTAGAGGTCCCAACCCGAAGCCGATGCACGCAGTACCTTTGGAAAATCAGAAATATCGAAAAGTTCTTCCAAACTGGGAGGAACGAAATTAAAGAAAGCTTGGTTGTTTATAGCGAAAGCTTTGCCTTGAACGACACCGGATTTCAGATACAGGCCAAACTTACATTAGCCTGGCCACAAACTCCAGTATTGGATTTAAAATTCGCCAATCAAAAAATTTCTGCACTCAGAAATCCATTTTCCTCGTACAAGTGCAGCATCTGCATCTTAGATCAGAGTGAAAAGACCGCAAAAAGAGACATCTGGCGATACATCCAACCGAATTTCCACTCAGAGTCAGACGGAATTGATTTCCCTTTTGCAGTGCTGGAGAGAAAACGTGCTAGTTTTATGAAAGGCGATTCCGTTCTCGTTAAGATCATTCTCGAGCCTATTCGGGCCTCGTGCCAATCCTATTTCTCAAAGAACGGAAGACTACTTTGGAAAATTGATAATTACAGTCAGAGGAAGCAAGATGCCATGGACGGGATGAACATGGAATTACATAGCGAATACTTTTACTCGAGCGAAATGGGGTACAGGATGGTTGTCGTGACATGCTTTCACCGTTCATTCCTCGGCGTCCGCCTTCTGTTCGTGAAGGGAGAATACGACGACTTTCTAAAATTCTACTTTCCACACCGAACAACTCTTTATCTATTTTACCAGTCCAGGTCTCAAAAAAATAAGAAAGCAAAAGGATCGTACGCTAGCCAATTCGCCTCGTTCGATCCTATCAGCGAACTTAGATACGAGACTATTGAAAATGCTACTTATTTGAGAAACGACTGCCTTTTACTAGAGGTAACCGTAGAACCAGAGTAGTTAATTCGGCAGATTCAAGTACTAAACACGTCCGAAGGTAATTTTGAGTCCGTCCAAATGCATTATTAATTCAGACAAAAACAACTTTCTCGAAACATCATATTTCACTTTGTAGATAGTTTAGGATGTTTACACGCTGCGTTCATTATCGCTTAATTTTATTTAATTGTAATGAAATGCTGTCTTACCTTCTCGGATGATCTTCAAAAGGCACATCAGTTAGGAAGTCTCTTGATGGAACTATAAACGATCGAGTATTCCTAGGAGATCCTAAAATACAGAGAAAATGATTAGTTGCTTAATTAGCACTACATAAATACACAAGTTATGGGGTATCGGTTGCTTAGAGCGACCCCAAACGGGATCAGCGGACGGAAAGGGAACTACGAATTCCGTTATTGATTCCGCCGCTGGTTCAGAGGTTTCGGTTTCCCTTCGTTCCTCCTCTA
>JAUJYV010003114.1:0-10791 GCA_033995625.1 Ophyiulus pilosus | reverse complement strand
TCTGTTCTTCGAATGCAAGCGGTGATTGAGTTGGGACGAGTTATACGTGACAGGCGAACCCTTCCTTTAAAAGTAAATTTGGTTGTGAAATATTAGCGCATAAATAACGAATGGGGGGTGGAGGAAGATCTGAAATTTGTTTTGATGTTTGGAAATTCATGATTTACTTACTAACAGTAATATTATTTCTGTTATATTAGCATCCATTACCAGAGGTTGTAGTTGTCCACAAAGATCAAGAATGCCTAGATGATGTTAAGTCACTAGAAAAGTATATTTTGGAGGTAAAATGGCAAATCTTTTTTTAATACCAATAAGCAAAATAAGTAATTTTGGTGACTTTTTAAAATGGAAGGATTATTTCTTTGAATAGGAATTAAACGTTCGTGTGATGACCACATCAACAGATAAAGGGAAATATGGCGTTAGTCTCAGAGCGGAACCTGATCATAAAACTCTTGGCCTACGCTTAAAATCTGCCTTTAAATCAGTGGCAGCTGCTATTAAAGTATGGAAAGTCGTTTTTGTGAAATATTTTGACTTTTAAATTTAGTGGTTGTACATTAATCCATTACGTTCTGAAATTACAGGAACTTGAGGATTCTAAATTGCAAGACTTTCTCGAAACCAAAGAAATGGAAATCCAAGGGCATACCATTACTCCCGAAGATGTTCGCATCATGTATGCATTCAGTGGCACAAAATCCAAAGAATTGGCAGATATGTACGAAGCTGATGCCAATAATGAGGTAAACTTAAACCTTGGATAGTGTTACATTTTTATGTTGGATAAGTGTACCTTTCTTTGAAATTCTACTTTTGTTTTCAGGTGTTGGTGTTAATGAACATTCAACCAGATCAAACAATGCAGGAGGAAGGCACTGCGCGAGAGGTCATTAACCGTATCCAAAAATTACGGAAGAAGGTAATAACTTTGTGTTTGTGCAAAAGAAATGTACGAAGCATTTGCTGTAATTGGCATTTTGATTCAGAAAAAATTGTAACTTATCGTAATCAGAAAAGACATCAGTACTGCATAATTTACTACTTTGATTGTTCATATTTAGGCAAAATTGGTACCATTAGACGAAGTTACCCTGTACTATTCTGTAAATCCTGCCAGCGACAACCTAGGGAAAATTATTAATACGCACACTGCGTTTATCGAAACTGCCATCCGGTCGCCGTTAAGAATGCTGCCGCACACTTCAGATGCAGTCGAGATAATCGAAGAAAAGCAGCAACTAAAAGGAGCCGAACTAAAGCTAGTTATCACCAAAGGTCATGCCCAAGGGTGGGACAAAAGCGGGGCTGGGGAATCAAACACGAAAACATCACCTGTTACCAGCGGCATGTCATCTACAAGTAAGGATGCTTCCAAGGGAGAATCAAACATGAAAACATCACCTGTTGCCAGCAGCGTGCCATCTACAAGTAAGAAGGCTCCCGTGGACCTTCCTGCTTGCCGCTACGTTAATGTGGAACTTTGTGGAATCTATGCCAAGGAACGGCAATTTTCCAAAGGTATGGTTCTGCTGGAAAATCCTGTTGGACAGTCCACTCTAGACTTGGATGGAGTGATAAGAGCAGTAAGTAAAATATCTTAACTTGTTAACTTGAGACAGCTGAATACACTTTTTTGTGTGGGCTAATCGACTGAATGCAGAATCAGTCTTTATATGCATATTATGTACAGGGTACCAAGTCAGGGGAAAATGTATTATTTGGGAAAAGTCAGGGAAATTGAATACATTAAATATTGTTGAACTTTTAAACAGTGAATTTGCTCGACTTTGGACACCATATGGTCAGAATGAGGGCAGAAGTAATTAGCCTTAATAGGATATTTACTAGTGATGGCAATTTTCGCGTCGGGATGTTTGATGTATTTCGGCCCTATTCACATCTGGATGTTTTATCTATAATATAGGCCCTTTTTCCACTTTGAGATTAGGGCCACTCTTTGATGTTTCCTGCCCCTTTCTCCTCTTTCTTTAAACTTTTTTTGCCTGATTCGCAATGGGACGACCGACGTCGAAGGTTGAGCGTCACGCGATTTGCACAACATGCCCATGTCACGTGACTCGTGACGACAAAATGACGCCAGTTGGTCAGGGAAATTTGCTTTCAAACCTGGAAAAGTCAGGGAAGTTGGAAATTTTATTTGTGGGGGTACCCTGACATTGAATTATATTATGAATTATAGGCATACAAATAGGTTCCCACAAATGTTTATCTCCCTTTAGAGAATAGAACCTTGCACCCAGGGCACTTGATTTTTATGTAAGTTTTATATAATTTTAGGTCCAAGCTGTCTTTAATCTCCATGGACGAGATGTCAGGCTTTACAGCAAGCCAAACAAGACTGGACTTATAGAAGCGTTGGATACTTCACAACTTAATGGCAAAGAAGTCTACGCATATAGAGGGTGTGACGCCGATGGTGTCGAGGGCCATAGAAATCAAACTCCTGTTTCCGACGATAGAAATAAAAGTTCCGTTTCCGGCCGTAGAAATAAAACTCCCGTTTCCGCGACGTTCTGCAGCTTTATAAACGTTAAGTTACCGAGCAATGGTATCGTGGCCACATTGCTTTTAGAAAATCCTCAAGGATGTCCTTTCACCTTTGTGGATCTAAAACAACGGGTAACCCTTCTATACCAGAACATCTCACCATGATTTGATAATACAGTATATGTTATAACTTTTCTATTAACATTTCAGACTAGAGCCATGTATGGCTTAAATGGTCCAATCTTCTTTACCAGGACACTTAACCCGAAAGATACCGTTAGTGCAATTGTTGAAGTACATAAACTCCAAGGTAAAACGTTCTTTATTAATATTGAATTGTAAGCTATGGTAAGCATATTTCAAATTGAAAACATTTAGCTATTTGCTATATATGGATTGATACCGATGAAATTGAGGGGACAGTGGTTTCAAACCCGTTGTAGTCCTTTGGCTCTGTTTTAAAATAAAATTTACATTTAATTGTGTAAATGTACTGAAGGTGTTCAGTGAACTTATTTGAGAAAGGGGATTTCATGTTTGTTTGAAATGATGAAAAACACGTTTGCTGGCTTTAAAGATTGTTTATTGTTATATTTCATTTCACAAGTAGGGATATCGGTGGAAACAAGTGGTTAGGGATTTCACACATTTTTACAGACACCTATGGGGAAGTTTGGCAGTTTTTCTTTCCAAATACAAATTTCAAAAGGAATATTTGCAGTGATCTCCACAAACTACCCCGGTTAAATTTAAACGACTGGAATGTAGGAGAGTGCAAGTTTCCTAATGCTTTACACACGTGAAGGTAAGACTCCAGTATTACATTACAAACTGTAAGTTTAAGTAAAAAATTCTGCCACGATCCCCTATTGCTTCGGGACTAGGCCTACTACTATTAATTTCGCATAAAATTGCGAAAAGTGGCTCCGCTAACGAGCGATAAGGCAATTAGCAGATAAACACACACGTGTGTTAGCTTGAGTACTTCAGTGCCTGTTCCAGGGTAAACTTTTATAATTTTGTGTCCTCTACATCTACTGACGACTTCTCTTCTGGACTTAATTCATCGTATGGGATGACCCATCCATCTTCGTCTCCAATAGGTGTAACGCTACTTCCACTTCCAGTATCGGCAGCAAAAAATCCATTTCCATTATTCATCGTTCTCAGTGTTTCGTCCTTGTTAATGTCGTCGTCTGAATTCAGGTGTTGCCCCATTTCTGAGCAAAGTATATCTCGCTGAAGTTTTGACTGTTTTTAGAAAGAAAGAAAAAAATCGATTAGTCAAGCCACAAAAAGAAGTTGGAGGTTGGTGAAATTTATGTCAATTTTACCTTCTCTTGAAGGTAGCTACTGGTACTGCTCCATTTGCTTCTAGTGGCACGACACTTGATATATATTAAGCCAGCGATGATTATAAGTATGCAAACGCCTGCCACTACTGCCAATATAATCAAAAGTAGCGAATGCCGCATGTGAAATGGGTCCATCGTTGGTGCTACCAGATGAGAGATGCGCATCCCGGCATAAATGTCGGCGATAGTCATTCCCATCTGAAAGTAATATTATAATTTGTGAACCAAATAATGAACTGAAAAGTAATTACTTGGTTTAACAACTTGAGTATAATCTGCCAGAAATCATATTCTAGCAATCTATTCCAATAAACTATAGGTTATAAGGGTTGTCCAGCAGCCTTGAAAATTGGGAAATGTGCCTGAATTTTAGCACCCCGAAAATTCTGGAATTATGCTTGAAATTCGTGTGAAACGCCAGTTTATGTTGGAATTTCCTGTCAGTGTCGGGACATTTATTTTATTCGGATATTCTGACATAATAAAAACCTACAAAAGATAGATTTTCAAACTCTGTAGAAACATTTTCTGGGGTAATTTTAAGGCAAATTTACTGGACACTGTAAATTGACACTGTGTTTAACAGCTAAATAGCTACAAATGTTATAAACGATTATGGAAAGTCTGTTTGTAGATAATAAGATTGTAGTTTTTAGTCCACCATTTGCTTCATAAAACTTGGCAAATACTGGAATTGGCTGGTATTTGTTAGCTGTAATTTATTATGATTCAAATTTAATTGCATTTATTTGAAAGATGGATTACCTGATTCGTCACATATTCTTTATGATTATTTAATACTGTAAGGGTTCGGTTTCGTGAGACGATTTGTCCAGAATCTTAAATTAAAATGTAGACATGAATTTATAAATTAATTTGCTCATTAATCGAGAAACAAACTATTGTATAGACGGCACATTAACTTACATTTTGCAGTTGTGTTCCGCGTGAAAAACGATACAATTATTTCGTCGTTATTGAGCGTAGGTGATGGTTCGATGATTACCAGATCAGTCGCTGTGAGTAGATTAGATTCCAAAGTCTTGTTGAATTCTTCACAATCACTCTACAATGAGTACAGTTATCATATTAGCTAGTGTGTCAATCAAATTAAAAATTAAACAAGACATAATTATTTCTCTACCACATTAAGAAGTGTTAAAGGCCATCCTTGCAATTCATAGGTGTTAAGCAGGCATATGACAGTCTCCTTGAAAGTATCTCTATCAAATAACATTCCCTATAAAATACATGTAAAACAAAATATGTATTTTGAGATCTGAAAGTGTGTACGTAACATTACTAAGCACAGCATTTTTGGCAAACCTTCATTCTTGAAGGTCGAGTAAAAATCACTGAGACTGAATTGAAGAATTCGGGTTCGCTGAGCTTTTCGTAGCTTTTGCTTTGCGGCTGTACTATCTTTAAAAAATACTTGAAATTTAATAAAACGATAGTATCACTGGTATTATGCAGATTTTCATAATACATACCATTTGAGTTGAAATTTCTGTGTATAAAGTTTCTTGGAAATCTACTTCAGAGATTGGGGCATCTGTAGGGAGTTCTAGTTCCGTTTCATTTTTCTGCTAAGAAATGAATAAAAAGTATAATTAAAGTAATTCAAACATAACATTTAACGTGCTTATAAATTCGTTTGCGTGTTAGCATTGTTTAATTGCCTTTCTTAAATGACAAAAAAATTTAGAAATTAATTGTTAGTGCAATTCCTACCTCCACTGGTTCACTTTGAGTTGGAAATGGTGATGGAATATCTGTAAAGCAATTAGATATTGAATTTCACATTTTTCATTTAACCACATTGAAAATACAGCTTAAATACTGTATTAAAGTGTATAATACTAAATGTCCCATCATCCAGAAAAAAAAATTACCTGTTGATTTTTCCGTCACTTCCGTTGTTGATTCCATGATAGATGAGGTTACTGATACTGTACTGCTTTCATTTGCTGACTCTGTTTTATTGGTAATAGAATGCTCCCCTGGGGTTGCTTCAGTCGTTAAGCTGACATTTATTGCCTGTTAATTAAACAATTGTCATTTAAACCTTTGGAAAAAGTAAACTGATTAGGATTTTAATCTTATGGACAATCTTAAGTTGCATGACAACATCTTTATTTAAGTTTGTTTTTATTTGTCAGTGAAGTAATATAGTAGTTTGCCTGCGGATTCTTGTGGTAGCAACCGCTCAGCACCCCCATTAACAGCAGCAATTCATTTGACTACTTCTCAAAGTATAATTAGCACCCCTTTCAAAAGTCTGAACAGTTGTGGTGTTTGAATGACACTTGATCATGTTTGCATGATATCCAATAAGGAATTCTATACTACTTTAATGCAGATTTGCTATTCAATGGAAACATTTTATATCCTAAGTTGACCTGCGTTTTAATAGCTTTACCATTACATAAACACAGACTTCCTCAGTAACTGCAAAAACCAGACCTAACAATTTGATATTTTGAACTAACTTGCTTGAGACTGAAGAGATTTGCATATTCTATTGTTTTCTGAAAATTTATGGATCGATTATATAATGCTGGCAATCCAAGCTCAGACTCGATCAGAAGCAAAAAATGGGACAACTAAATTTACCTCCTAGAGATTAAAATAAAATTGCATTATAATCATGGCTTTGTAGCTAATATTTTAAAATCAAAGTTTTGAAATCGTTTATTTTTGAAGATTAGTTGTGCTTTTCCGGCAAAGAACTTCAGGTTTCAAGGAGTATTATGAATTATTTCAACGTTTCTTTTCTTTTATTTTTGTTAAAAGTTGTTATACCGAACATAAGTTAAAAAGCATTTCTTCTAGCCTTGTTTAAATAAACTCGGTGGCTAGTGGTAACTACCGTTCTGACCCCCTGCAACAATTTTAGGTCCAAGTTTTCCTAATCTACCCCCACTGCATAAGCCAAATTACTTCCGATGGTAGTGGAGGTTGTTTAGCCTGAAGCCATGTGGCCACTGGTGATATTTTTGTAACTTAAATGTCAAGATGTTGAAATTGAAGAGGTGAAACTACGCTCGATATGTTACAAAACTAACAATTCTATAAATAATTTACTTTATCAACGTAGAATTCAATGATATTGTTTGTTTGACTTTATTTTTTTTTTTGCATCCTGCTTGTATATACAAAATTCGAAAAAGTGGGCAATAAATAAGACAGGCATCTGGCACCTAACATTAATGAAAAAATCATGAATAGTATCCACATTGAAATTATCTAATAGAATTATGAACTTTCTGCTGCACTTTATAACTTTACATCTGACCCTTTTAAATAATTCCATATATATTTTTTTCAGTATCATTATGAAATGCTCTTGTTTCTATTGATTATATTTTTTATGATTTAAAAATAAAACCATTTATAAAGAGTAGCTAAAAGCATAGCTACAAAAACTATTGCACGTTGTAGCCTTTGGTCCAAACACCATCGCAAGATGAGGAAAACCCGTTTATTATGCTTTGTAAAATACTAAAACCTAAATGGGTTTGCACTAATAAAGTTAAGCATCATAAAATCATAAATTATGAACATATTACAAATATTTAGTCATAAAGTATAACTTGACTAATGCATATCCTTTGGCCTTCAAAAAACTGTATTCATAATTTAGTTATTTTTACTTACCCCAATTGTTAAAGAAGAATGAGTGGTAGATTGGTGGGTCATGGTAATTGGCTCTGGCATTGTAGTATGAAGTTTTTCTTCTGTTGTAACATAATGCTCCACTATTGAACTTGCATAGGTAGTGTGTTCATCAATTTCCTCTTTGCTAGTAACTGTTTTTATAGAAAGTAAAATTGTTTTGTTTTCTGATAATACAAGTGCGTTTGTATGCATATTCCCAGTTTAATTGGGTCATGTGAGCTCGTGGTCTTACCTAACGGACTTTGGGAAACAGAAGGAGCAGGCGCGGCTGTAGTTGAAGCAGTTTCAGTTGTTTGGTTGTCTAATGGCAGTTCTATGTTTGAAATATTACCAATACTTGTTTCCTAAATAGATAAAAGATTAATTTAATCTAATATTTAGAATGATACTTTGTTGAATCTAATTTCTGGACATGTAACCATTTATGAGAGAACATAACAAAATGTCATCGTCGTTGTGACGGTTGTGACAGTTGTGATAATTTGTGAAAATTTAAAATGATTTTATCTTACTTGATGAATTCCGTTTATAAGCAATGGTCCAAAATCTGTCAGCATAGAAGTTGTTACAGATGTTGACACTACTGGTTGTTCTGTTAAGGAACTCTCGATGATGTACTTAGGAAGCGGGGTTGTGACGACACCTGTTGTAGTAATCTCTGGTGTTTTTGAGGTTGTCATCTCTTGCCTGGTAGTGCTTTCCATACCCAATTCAGTTTTGCTAGTTTCTGTTGTAGTTTCTGAAGTTGCTGTTGACACAGTTGTTATTGAATCAACGGACTTGTTCGCAATTTCTGTTGTAGCAACGGTCTCAGGTACAGACATATTTGTGGAAGCATTGGATCTCATTGATGAATCTTCTGCTATGTTATGTAGTGCTTGATCGCTAAAAACAGTTGCATCCGTGGTAACAGAATGAGACGTTGTATGTTCCGAAGCTGTCGTAGTTATTTCTGGTAACTCTGCAGTTGATGAATTCTCTGGAAATTCATTTGGCCCTGGGGTAACGAAGGGTTCTTCACCACTGCCCTCGTCTTCTACGTTTGCAGAGTGATTTTGAGTTGTCAGAAGCAATTCCTCCATTTCTTGATCTGTTTCCGACAGCTGAACCATAGGTGTTTTAAGTTTGGTGGATTGTGTGGTCTCAGCTGTTGGAAGGAACTCTGTTTGGTTGGATGTGGTGACATGTTCTTCCCCAGTTTGCATCGGACTTACCTAATTAATGTGCAATAATTATTAACCTAAAGATTAATAGCAACAGCCAAACCATGTGCATGTTTATTATTTTAAAAACGTAATTCATTTCCAGTATTTTTGGAACGATGGAAAACAAATTTGAAAGAGTCATGAATTATGAATCAATTTACGTCCCATAGTTCTATTTTGGGCTTCCCCTTGTAAGACAAATCGTTTAGACCACGCAGGCTATGACCTCTGTAAGATAAGATCACTTTACAAGACCAAATTAAGAAGTACAACACTTACTGTTGTGTTAAATGTTGGTGATCCTGTTGATGGAACATCTTCCGACACAACAACAATTATGCTAAGAAGGAGGGTGATTCCTGTAAACAGGGAAAGGCTATTATAGGAACTGTTTTGCACGAATTAAGCTAAAATACGGCTTAACGATTTACAAAACTTAAAGTGCTCTAATGATGCAATGTTTCAAAAATCACTTTTCCTAACTTAAATTTACACGTAAACATGTTTTATGCGCGAAAATCTTGGTTTGGTCAAAGGCTTTCTTTAAATTTTGAATTGCAGTCCACAAATTATAGTTGTTTCATTTCAACTAATAGTTTTCATACCTTTTCAACTCACGGCACACTAAACTAGGTTTAAAATTGTCACGGTACACAAATGAAAAAGCATTGTAATACAAGGATTATAAAACTAATAGCACATCCAAACCTCATTCTAACAGCATGATTGAGCCATTTTCGTTGTAAACCTTGGTTTTGATAGATCAGAATGGCAGATAATTTTCAGAGAAATTTCATGAAATATAGAACGAAATTTAAGCAAAAAATAGTATTTCCATAGTAAACATAAAGGAGTAAAATGGACCAAACTGATAGCACAATCAAATCCCATTCCATAGATGTACTGTGACTGGGACATTTTCGTTTATTTATAGAACCTCGTGCTTTATATTAGACAGTTATGAAAGTTTGGGAGAAATTTCAAGAAACATAGAATGAAATTGAGTGAAAAAAATGCTAGCATACAACAGCTCGCGGCACACATGAAACAAAATGGAAATTAATTTGTTTTAAAATTGTTATATTTTATTCTTTAACTAGAAAAATATGTAGCAATTTATGTAAATATTAAATAATTCAGCACATCAGAACTGATATTTCAATGCAGATAAAATACATTTAAATGAGACAGGGACAACACTTGCTTTATATAGGGAAATCTAGCTTGTCGGGCAACACTTAGTGTTGCTATAGGCTATATCAAGTTCTAAAGATTTTGTGAGCATTTGCAAAAAGAACAACATGGCGGAATGTGCAGTGTGGATAGTTTTATTGTAATAAGTTTGTTTTAGTTACTGCTTCGAAATGTCCGTAATATTAATTATGTTTAACTTTGAGAGTGATCGCGAAACTGTCTAAGGAGAGAATTTCCCGTAGCGAAGGACTACTACTTAACGGTAAGATACAATGACATTCTAAATTTTATTATCATAATTGTTGCATCAAAGCTCAACAAATAAAGATGACCTAAACGAGTGTCAAGAATCAATCCCATTATATGCTTAGACATGTTTTGATTATTGCGAAGTTATAATTTTAGTCCATTAAAAGACTATTTCTCAGTGCATTTGGAGAAAATGTAAATATTACTACATGTAGGACCCCTACATCATCACTATATGAACGAGCCTATAATGGCTGCTGTCACGAAATGGCTGGACAGCCAAGGCTAAACGCTGAAAATACTGATTTATTATATAAAGTACATTAGGCACGCACAAGTTAGTGGAGTGCACAGTACATTTTTTTTTTACCGACGCGTCGAAGGAATGTCGAGAATGTCATATGCATAAAATTGCATTGCCTACTATGCGTATGACGTTCCTATGGTATGCCATCGATGTTAAGGATACAAGGTTCAGTCTACAATATTTGAATTTGCCTGTTATACAATAACGATTCAGCTTTTGGTATTTTCTGCACTTTATAATAAAATTGTATGTGTTCTTTAATCAATTCTATTATTTAGTATACATA
>JAUJYV010003113.1:0-10798 GCA_033995625.1 Ophyiulus pilosus | reverse complement strand
GCTTAATGTCAGTAGCCATCCCCCAGTTTATGAAAAAGATACAAAAATCTTTGTATGGAACTGTGCGCTTCACAGTTTCAGCGGCGTGGTGTTTGACTGTTGTGCGCATGCGAGGGAGAGAGCACTGTCGCTCCCTAAGTGCCGACTTTTCTGGAGCAGCACCCCCACTAATTTTAGCTTAGAGCCGTCACTTGGTGACCACCCATAATCACCCTGCGCTATCCGCTATGGGGAATCTATTTAATGAAGTTGCAATTGGGGAGAGGCATTTTGACTAAAGACACCACACCATCCTTCGAACTCCTTTTAAATCAGTGATGAGGTTTTTGTAGTTTTATTATCACAATTGAAATGTGCTTTTGTTTTTCATTTAATTTCATTTAATTTTGTAAGGTGGTTCTTAATGTGCGAAACGATTAATTATCGATTGCTACCTCAAACAGCTGGATGACCCAGTTTATTTCAAAATATCCCAAAAGGGCAAAATTCGGTTAAAATAACCAAACCTTGAATATTTGACGAATGTGGTGCCTCAATACTTCATTTTTCAAAAATTTATTTCAGAGGCGTCCGATAGCTTACTTATAATCAACGAAACTACCGAATGTTCTCCTGATGATGTGATGAACGGAAATTGCAATTTAACTTGCTCAATTTTTCACGACGCCACTTACACATTATATGGCTGGATTTGGCATTGTAAGTAAAACTGCACATACTATAACCCTCTGCATAAGTATAACAAGAACAGCTTAGTAAAAAAAAAATAACCTGTAATTAATTTCAGATTTTGCAAACGATAAAACCAAAGTTGCGATTACGGTTGAAGGTGACATTGAAAGCGTATCACCAGAAGAGGAAATAATGTCGTTGGTACTGACAGACTACAATGCTGGCCTTTATGAATGCTACGCCTTATACAAAAATAGCACTCTATCAGGCAGTAACATTTACGCTGTGTTTCACGACTTCAAAATTGACAAAGACGAACCTGGTAACATGTGGTGAAACTGTCATTTCACAAATATTGCATAGTTCAATCTAAGGTTACATAATTTTAAAAAAAAATCCGTAAATTTTACAGGAGTAATAGAGTATATTTTGAAGGAAATATGCAGTTAACCGGATATTTCCTTCAATTTTATTCAAAATGAAGGAACTTTCCGTATTACAATAAGTGCCATCTATTAAGAAACCAATCCAAATCAAGGACATATTGTATGATGAACAAAGAAAATTTTAGTTTCAGCTTACTTGTTCAGCTTTAAAACAAGAAATATCCTTCAAATTCATCCCAAAATGAATAAACTTTTCGTGTCTCACACATCCCACACATCTCAGCTTTTTAAACTTGAAAGCTGGGTTCGATTACTTAACTGTGGTTTTCATGTTTTACACAATTGTTTACAAGTAAATGTCAACTTCAAAAATTATTAATAATTGGAATTGAGTGTGACCTCTATTAAAAAATAGTTTCTTAGAAAAATTACACGACTATTGTAGAGTTATTCCGTATTTTTTATGAAAGTGTTCGCTTAATAATATTATTGTAACATTTTTATGTTAATCCATACATTTCACGGAAAGTTCCAGTTTGTCTCCGTAACATTTACGGATTTTTTTAAAAAAACTGTGTAGACTGGTCAAACAAGGATATCGGGAGATTTCTGGGGGGCTTCCTTCGGTCCTCTAGACCCACAGGTGCTTCGAGAGCCAGGTTCGGGCACAGGAGTAAATTTACATACCAAGGGGGAGCTGCCTTCTAAGGGTCCTCCGTGGGCCCCTAAAATTCCTGCCCAGGTGTTCTGCGCAATTTTCAAAGCGACTGAACATCCTCCTATTTATAGGCTGCATTACTTATGGATTTGGGACACGAGGGAGACCAGTCCTGTTATCCGGCACTGGTCTCTGGATCCCCTGAAATCTCGGCCCGGGTTATTTACCCCCCACCCCGCCCCTCTCTTGATCGTCGGGCCTGCAGACCGGCGCACTACAGAGCCCTCCTGGCGCTTGTTCCACCCATCTCTTACTATAACCAGCCCACTAACCCTGGTCCAATCCAAGTAAATTTAACCTTTTCCACATTTTTCAGGCGTTCCAAATGGTGAAACTTGCCAGGCCTCAGAACAGTGTGCAGCTCTAGATGCTCTTTGTGTCAAAAGCGCGTGTCAATGTGATTATCCAAATGATATACCAGTTAGTGACAGCTTGTCAATCATTGCCTGTTTTCCTGGTGAATGTAAGTCAAATGATGTTATTGAGTGTATTATTGAGTCAAATGAGTGTATTAATAATACACTTTATATTTTTGGTTAATTTTAAAAATTTCCAAAACTCCATACATTACATGCAATTTTTATACAGTGATTCTAATGTTCGACGGGTGTGGTCTAGCTTAGTATTTATTTGCATGATCATGTATCTAAATCCAAATTGGGTAACTCCATAATAAACGAAGGTTCAGTCGATAAGATAATGCAATCAATACTTATCTCTTTATATTGAGTATTGCATTTTTTTTAATGTAAAAAGAATTAAACTAAAGATTATGCATATGCAAACATCCATGTAAAAATCCTTTCAAATAAGAGCTTCGATAAACTTAATGATTTTATTATTTAGCGGAGGTTTCTTAGAATTGCTATACTAATTAATGTATTTGAACTGCGATATTTTTATCATTTCATTTTCAGTTCCAAAATTGAGTTTGGACAAAGTTAAAACAGAGAATGTTGAGGTAGTCACTGCAACTTGTATGATGCGCAGCCCGACTAGAATTACCCCTAGTTTCAATCTGGACGGAACAAATATAACTGCAAACCAAACATTTTTCACGATGGAATCTAAAGATTCTTACAATATTACTTCAATTCTAACATTTCAAACCGATCTTTCCATGCGTCCATCAGTTATCATATAGTAAGTTTACAATTTTGTTTTACAATTTCCATGAAAATCGCAGCCATCTGAACTAACTGAAATCACAATTTGCTATATCTTTACAGCTGTTTCTATGTAGCATTTTCTCCAGCCTCGAAAATTAATTCGAATAAAGTAAATCTGGCAGTTAATTGTAAGTGAACTCAATTTCGGCGAGCTATATTATATTAGTGGAACCAAACTTCAGAAAAATGTTGCATTCAAAATTTTTCTGAAGTTTGGGGTCACGAAAACAAAATTATGTCTTGACTGCAGTCATATATTAAATACGTTATATCGATTATAATCGTAAATACAAAAACAAAATACTGATTTGCTTATTGGCGCAGACCAATGTGGAAACCATTTTCAATATTCAAAGGTTTATTTTGTTACCACATGAAAGCAACAAAATGCTTTTTCCTAAGATTAAAAAAATTCAAAACCATTACATACATTTAGAATGTTCAAAATTATTTATATTAAATATAAAGTGACTAACAGGGCATATATAGACATAAAAATTGTAAAAAAAATTACATTAAAACTTTAAATAAAGCCTTTGATCTGAATCAAACTCTCGAAACAAAGCCATGAAAATCCGAAATGTCGGCCATTATGCTTGAAATTCATTATATATACCACTTCATGCTTAAATTTCCTGCCTGCTTTGAGAAAAATCACGTATTTTTGTAAAGATTTCCCAACTGGTTACTCGTTATTATCTTGGTTATATAATAATAAAAGTCATTCGTCACGGATTATAGCATTGTCTTAATTCCAATATTTAGGGTCTCCATTTTTGGTGGGCTCATCTGGATGTGACGAGGACGATTTTAAAGATGATAAAAGGTGCAGTCTTTCTTGCACATTCCAACATGACGACAGATTCGAGTGGAGCACAACCAAATGGACCTGTGAGAACTTTATTTAAATCATGAATTTTCATATTTGATCCTACAGTGTATGATATATACATATGTGCAGCATAAAATGTCATTTTAGAACTATTCTAATACTAGTATATCTTCAAATTTTGCTTTTCATTATACAGACATGGCATTTAATGGCACCAAAGAATTGGCCCTAGAAGAGGACGATCGAATTGATAAAAATTCCACTGGCATTAAGCATACTAGAATTAACTCCACCATTGATGCAGACGCTTTCGAACTAACTACCTACAATAGTGGATACTATAAGTGCATAGGAACATATCGGGAAAAAAGCACTAATGAGCTATCAATGATAACTCACACCTTCAAAGTTGTTGATACAGAAGGTTAGATATATTATCTTATTTCATTTAATTATATTGTATGCATTTATATTTAAGCATGTTTCCGGCGTTATTCCAAAAAAGTTATATTGTGAATTCATAATTTTATTAGAATTCAAAAAATACTAATCTCATTTGTATACTGTATTTTTAACGCGATTAAACATTGCTAAATACAGTCGATTCCGCTTTATCTGTACACCGGTTAATCTGGGCAGCCATTTATTAGGGCCAAATTATCAAGAACAAATCCGGACAGTTGATGGGTCATATTGGCCTTTGATGGGCCATGTTCAGCCTTTGATGGGCCATGTTCGGCCTTTGATGGGCCATGTTCGGCCTTTGATGGGCCATGTTCGGCCTTTGACGGGCCATTCTTGGCCATTGATAGGCCATGTTCGGTCTTTGACATTTGGATGATATCATATTCATTTCAAGCCGTTTTTAAAGGAATAAACAACAATTTATGGTGCACTGTACCTACGCGGTCTTTATTTTACACCATATACATGTATTTTTTTTAACTTCGCATATTCTGGGCAGCCGCCTAATCGGGGCAAACGCCTCCGTCCGGATGTGTCCAGATAAAACGGAATCGACTGTAATTACAAATCATAGCTTTACAAATTGCTTTCAATACAAAACATGCATACAAACATGATCCACTACTATGCAATGTGTAATTATTATTCCATATTTCTCATCGAACGTACAGGAATTCCCAATGGTCATAACTGCACACAGTCTCCTGAATGTGCTGCCCTACATGGTCAATGTGTTGAGGATGTATGTCAATGCGTCGTACCGAAACCCTTAATCAAGAAAGATGGTGAAATTATCATAGAATGTTCAAAAGCAGGTAGGCCTACTATATAAAAACGCTGTTATACAATGTATAACTACGTCCTTTCTCTTACGTATTTTTGGGAATTAGGATCACATCACCGCCTTTCTTTTATCTCGTTTATTTATAACAGAATTGAGTTTAATTGCTGAATTTCAATTGTTTAGGTATATCTTCTAGGGCTGGAATCATAGTAATACTATTGACCATGTTTCTCCACCACCTTGGATCCTATGGCCGACTTTAGAGAAACTTTGAAAGGTACGCATATGGGGCATATCAATAAAAATAAAAATATCAGTTAGGGACCATTCAAAAAAGACGTCCCCGTCATTCATTCAAAAATTGACTCTCCTCCCTCATTTACCACCTGTTTTGGTCCAAAGCTCTCCCTTCCCCTCATACACTTCCTTGATTGTTTTTGAAAAGCAGGGTTTCCGGAAAATTTGTTGAAACATACAAAGGCCCATTCCATAAATTTCATAGCACCAGTCTCCATGCCAATTTCACGATATTTTTTCCAGATTATTCTGATTATCGGCAATGTGCTGACCTCGAAGGGAAATTCCAGCAAATTCCAGCATAAAACTTGGTGTTTAACACAAATTCTCCACTTTCCCGAGTTTTTAAAAATTAAAGTATATTTGGGACTGTGGACACATTTCTTCTGGTGTCCAATTCCCCTTTCACTGACCTTTAAAACACAAAAACTGAAAAATACCATCATTAGTAAATGTCCATAATGGCTTTCCTTCTCCCCCTTGTCAACATGGTGTCCACATGACAGCAGACACCCTCCCCACCCCCTCTTGAGGACGTCCTTTTTGAATGGTCCCTTAGGCTATTAAGGGAAAAAGGAAATCAAGACATTCTATTCCAGTGTTTCAAATTCATCTTATTTTAATACTTTCATTTCTAACACCAACTTCTTAAAAAAAAAAACTGAAGTCTTGTTATACATATAATGCCATTATTCAGTACCATAATTTTTGAATTAAAAGTACGTTAACAAATTATCGAAACAGGCAATACTAATTAATGATGAGTAAGCACATATTCATTGTGGGACTCAGCCCACCTATCAATTGGGATTATAGTTTTTGGATTTGTTTGTACTTTTTGGTAATTTATTATAGAAGTGAAGAGAGGAAGGAGCACGGTAGCGGCCAATTTGTAGAGAAACTGTCGTGACCTTTGATGCAAGAGTAAATTAATGACATAATGAAAAGTCAACAATTATGGTACTGAAACACGAAAGTAAAGTTACAGCTTTCTTTTGTAATTATTATAGCCCAATAACACAATTAACTATACTAGCTTAACATCTTACTATTTTAGAATCATAAACCTATAAACGCCACAACAAAACATAAAACCTTGAATTTTTTCAGGTGTCAAGCAACTATAGAAGCTCTACATCTTAAATTACTAGAAGAAAAATATAAGATTAATTTGAGATTGATGTTTAACGTTTGATAATATTGATGTTTAATGTTTTATAATATTGATGTTTAACGTTTGATAATATTAATGTTCCTAAAATGGTTGCATGGCACACATTACTGGTTGAGTTTACAGGTCTCAACCTTACAAATAGTCTGCAGGATAAAAAATAATCAGCTTAACGCGTAAATGCAGCACACATTTTCTCTGTATTTATAAATGTTATTAACAAATATTCAAGAATTATAGAGAATACTGACAACATGATCTCCATGTTTCAAGTAGTTGAATTTTTAACAATGGTCATGTGGACAGCAAGACCATTTTAGCAAGAGAATAAGCAACTGATGAAGGCGTAGTAGCCGAAACCATGTGATGTTATTAAAGAACTGGATTTCAAAATCATAAGCCAATTGTTAGAGAATATTAACAACAATTCCTTTGATTATTTGAACAGTGTAGATGATATTCAATATTTTGTTGTTGTTAAAAATGTCATGAAAGAAGCAATAAACAATCATCCATAACAAGATTATTTTAAGTAATCACTATTTACGTACTTTTGGAGGTGGTGAATATAAATAACTGTAAATAACTTTGGATAATTGAATAACCCCAAAAAAACACGCTCAGGAATCAGGATAGTCGGTCATTCAAAAAGGATAACCTGAAGTGGGGGTATACTTCAATTTTTAAAACCTTCCCATACGAAATAGTGCCTGCAGAAATTCGGCAGAATATGCCATGCTTATTTATGCGAAATCAACTTGTAGCATTAGTGTGACTTTTTCGGCTCAAAGGCATTGGCTAACTTTCTACAGAAAAGAATTGCCAGAATTTAAACCAGAGACATCTCAAGTGAAAATTCCCATTGTATGGGACCCATAATTTCATGGGTCCCTTAACTCTACAAGCATCCGGTGTAAATATAAATACATATATATAGTATATAAAAAAATTCAAAAAAACAAAACATGATGTCATTTCCTTAGGGATCGAGTCACTGTGCAATTAAGCAGGTTCGATTGTAAATTGAAGTAAAATTAAACTTGCTTAATTGCACAAACAAGAATAATTGCACATATTTTGCAAGCCCCATGTGCAACTTTTGTATGGAATTGTGACAAAGTAATCTCTTCAGTTGCACATTTTCGGCTTCCAGGGTCACTGTACAATTAAGCGGGTTCGACTGCATTGAAAATAATTGAGAAATTGTAGATTTGCAAAATGTTTATTAAAGAGAATTTGTCTGTACAGTCGGACCCGCTTAATTGCAGGGACCAGGTAAGACGAAAATGAGCAATTAAGCGGTTCACGCAATTATCCGGTCACAATTCCATACAAAGGTTGCACATGGGGTTTGCAAAATATGTGCATTTATCCGGTTTGTGCAATTAGGCGGGTTCGACGTTATATGTATGTATATGTTTAAGGAATCATTCCACGTTAGATGTCTTTCATGTTATGCACTGAAAATGCGTAAAATTCATAAATGTAGATTTCAGCAGAGTGCAGTTAACGCTTGCAAACAGAATAACGCAGAAATTGGACTTGTAATATTTTCTGCAGAATTTCTGCAGCACATTTTCGTATGGGTTTGTAAAGTCGGGCACCCTACTTTACAAAAATATAATAATAATAATAATAAGGAAGTCTATGATGGGGCGAAGGGTAGAGGGGTCTAGGCTAAAATGGACACCGCGTGCACAGAGGATAAGGAGAGTAGGTCAATTTTTGAAGGAATTTCATGGACGTCTATTTTGAATGGCCCCTAGAGGAATCGAACCCGGGTACGTCTCCTGATTGCCAGGCGGATAGTGTCGCCACTAAACCACCTAGATTGGTAACTGAAGATATTATAAATTGCAATACAGAATGCAGACAAATAGTAAACTAAAAATTGGCAGTTTGCCCCGGTCAAACAAATTTATGAAATTTAATGCAAGAATAACACGTTCTTACAACAAGGCAGAATGATCCAAAAGTATAAAAGCACGCATCGTCTTCATCAAGGACTAATGATTCAACTAGCGAAAGTGTGCGGTCGTCGATCTTCACACAACTTCTGTTAAACAGTTTTAGTCATGGCCGCAATTTCTTTTCTTGTGGTTCTGGCATGGACAGCAGGATTAGCGTTCAGTATTTTCATTGTAAAACTACTTTTGATATTAACCGGAAATACAAAATATGCAAAAATGGCCGACGCCATACCTGGACCTAAGAAGTCCTTTTTTGGAATTGCTTGGGACCTGTGGTGCCTAAAGGAAGGTTAGACTGGCTATTGCCTTACTGTTCGTTTTTAACATATGCTGTTTAGTTATTTAATTTATAAGCAAATCAAGTCAACTTTGCCAACGAATTTGCTTCCTTCCTGTTAGAAATGCGGATATCCATGAAATAGTTAGGGTTTTGATTCCATATGATTTAAGTTTTAATAATAAACGTTGTTGAAGGACAGTGTTAAATGCCTTAGCAAAATTCAAAAATATGGCATCAACTTTCTTACCATCGTTTAATGAACTTTGGATATCATGAATAAACAAAGCCAGCTACGTTTCACAAGAACGTCCTTTTCTGAATCCATGCTGATTTTCAACTATTTACCTTTCCTGATTAAGGTGATTCATGGCCCTCGAATAAATAATAGCTCTCGTAATTTCACAACTACTGAAGTGAGGGAGACTGGTCGATAGTTGTTTGGATTCTTCAAACAGCCTGTCTTAAAAATTGGTCATATACATTTAACGTAACATATATTCAACATATTTTACGTTTATATATCACTAGATAAATAATCACTAGATACACGTACCTCTTCCATTATAGAATCAGTAACCATTGCAAAATTAGGTAATATTGGAGTGCATATTTGGGCCATATTTGGTGCCATTGCTCCTGGGCCTGGGGAAATTCCCCTCCCCCACCCACTCACTCTCGTCAGGCCTGTACATATTTCAGCGTTATATACTCGCAACAAGTGTGAAATCCTTACTATATTAAGAATAATTAAATATTAAGGTTATAAATAGGTAACTGTTGGAGGACGAAACGTTATTAGAATTAAGTAGAAGAATTAAGCTATTTATAAAACTAGTGTTAATAACAAATATTCATTTATATATAGATATGTTCCTAACATTTGTTGATATCGCCAATAAATATGCGGATAAGTCAGTTACTCGCTACTGGTTCGGACCATTCGAGGCACGATATATGGTACGCACTGGCAAAAGTGCAGAGGTAAGAACTCATAAAATTGAAAAATACATCGCATGAGATAGTTTATTAGTTTAGCAAAAATGTAGTGGGATTCTATATCCTACAACCTGAATCTCACTGCACTAACGCACTAAAAATTGTATTCTCTTCGCTACTGACAGTGTAACTTCAGTTAGAAAATATAGAAAATAAGGCAAAATAGACCTATTACTACATAAATTAGACTAGAAAAAATCCAACATGTACATGTGTGCTGGCTACCTCAAATGCTATATTAGAGAGTTTGAGCCAGCCAACGCCTTAACGTTAACCTTAACGTTAACGGCGGGAAGGGAGGAGCCACGTACTTAACTACCCAATGAACTAACTGGACGTCATTCGCACTCATGACGCGCACTCATGACGTTCAGTTAGTTCATTGGATAGTTCTGTCCGTGGCTCCTCCCTTCCCGCCGTTAAGGTTAACGTTAAAGCGTTGGCTGGCTCAAACTCTCTACTCTCACACGATACGTCCATTTAAGCATCATTGTTCAATTCAATGTCAGTTTGTAAGTTTACCCATGTGCAAAAGAAATGCATATAAATTGGGACACTGAAAACGAATTTCAAAATGCATTTTCAGTGTCTTAATCTAAATGCATTTTGAAATGCATTTCTTTTCCATAAGGGTACAATTTCAACTACTTTATTTTATTTTATTTTAGAGTGCCTTGTACTGCATGTTAATGAAGCCGTACATTATGTCTGGAAATATTTTGAATTAAGTCCAATTTTCATAAATGGTCATAACATTAGTGGATAACTGGATGTGTGGTAATTGGATGTGTGGAGATTGATCGACATACATATATTTGAACATATAATGACCACACATATCCTACTGTACTGTACATTCATAGACAAAAATGTCAAATATTATTCCAATTTCTGATGTGTACTCGTATGATATTTCCAATATACGTATACAGTGGAACCTCGTTAACGAGCACCTCGCATAACGAGCAATATCAATTTTTTAAAAATGACTCGCTTAACGAGCGTTTGTTTCGCATAACGAATGACGTGGATAGGGGAATCCCCGAATTGTGCGATGG
>JAUJYV010003112.1:0-10799 GCA_033995625.1 Ophyiulus pilosus | reverse complement strand
GCCTAGCACTACCGAATTTCTCCCATTGACTTGTACACTCGTGACGTCACTAGCAGACCACGTTGTGAAGACCCTTATGGTAGCGCCTCCTTCTGGAGGGTCTGTCATAAAGGATGAGCTATAATTTCAGTTCAGTTCAGAATAATATCTAATAAAAACATACTCTAGTTATAGGATCTGTTAATTATGATAAAAAACAAAAAAGATTTGGTCTTAATTTCATCCTAGATGTATCTTGGGACCACTTGATGTGAAACAAATTTGGACTGAAATCTACAGTAGAATGCAAATTATGCAACATCCTGTATATTCTATATATGTGTCAAGTCTTGTACAGATAATTAAGTAGCGATAATACAAAGTATGTCGGTATTTGGGGTACTTACAAAATCAGGTCCACTAATTTTTTTCTAAATTGTTCACGTTGTCTACGGGAGTGCAGCAGCTGTGACATTGCAGCATCACTTCTTTCTAATGCTTGGCTACGAGAAGATCCTCGATTCCAAATACTTCCATGTCTCTGTGACAGATATGTCCTTCCTAATAAAATAAAAAGTTGTAAGATTTTTTATCAGCCTAATACCCTGTATCGAAGTGGTCACAATTTTCGTAGTAGGATCAATTGGTGGAGAGATGACTCATGGTTGAGCCTATGTAGTCGGATACGTATGGCGCTTATTCTAAGGTTGCGTAGTCGTTGTTTGTTAGTTGATTTTTAACGTTGGCCTATTTCTGCAACTAAGGCTAAACACCAACGCATAAGCCTTCATCACCTACCTGGTTATTTTTCCTACGAGGGGGCTTTAACGTGCAACAGTCAACACTAGACCTCGGTTTAAACTGTCATCCGAAAGAGCCGCCACTCAGGGAATTTCTCCCAACCGTAAAAATTCCCACCGACCACAACCGGGGATCGAGTGACCCGCGCAACATAGGATCGAGAGGAGAGCACGTAATCCACTTGACTGCCGGCGTCGGCAGGTTGTGTAGTTGCATGTCTACTTTTTAGAGGTAAGTTTATACCTGAACGAAATTCCTGGATGCCCGTGTACTAGAGCGGACTTAGGGATGGTTGAACTATGTACCTTGATGAACTTGAACGAAGTAAAGTTAGACCTCACATTGTAAGAATAGAGTTAATGATGCTATGCTGGTAGCAAATCTGAAGAAGCTGAACACAAGACCATAATTCAATTTGGGGGGCGCTATGTCATTTGTTTGGACAGCTCCCTCGCTCTCTTCCATACGACTAGAGGTCATAAGCATGTTTGCATGCTTCTCCCCACTTGGGGTAGGACCCACAGCGGCATTGCCTGCTGTGGCCTTGGGAAAAACCTTGTAGGTTTTTTCCCATAACCGCTCCGACCTTCAGCATCAGTCCATGATCGTTGAGGAGGATGTTTGTTAAAGTCGCAGCGGATTACTTGAAATGTAAATAGAATAAATGGTAATGTTATTTCATTACCCAGATTAGGAAGGACTACATGAATCACTTGTATGTCTGCTTATTCCTTGCTAACATAGAACGACCTCACATAAACCATGTCCTCCACACCCATAAGGTTTCTGAGTTGTTTGGGTTAACTCAGATTATCAGCCACTTGGCTATCTCAGAATATTCTCTGCTGGTGAGAAAATAACTAAGTCCAGGCTAAGTTATTTTAGAACATAGAACAAAATATTTATTTCATATGTAAACAAATCAGTTTATACAATCAAGTTCTAAAGAATCTGGTTGACTGTCAAACTGTTAAAGTTCTCCTCCTTATATATTCCAGGGACCAACTAATAAGAATTATTGATTGCATCGCTCTGCTACCATTTGTTGGCGTTGATCGGGGTTTGGCCTCGGACAAAACAGCCTCCAAAGAATAAACATTATTTTCAACGAAACCTTACAGTTTATTTGGAAATCCAAAACAAACATAAATATGGTGGTGGTGATTGTGATGTGTGGCCAGTATGTCAGCCAAGCAAGAAAACAAGTGGTCATCATGGTGGTTGCTGGCCAAGTGACAAACAAAAACAAGATGGCGGACCAGTATGAATTTGACCCGGGCTTGTCCACCCGGGAAAAATTAAAGTAAAGGGGGGAAGGTATGGTGAAGGGCAAATCAAAAAGTACCGTCCGAGTACTTCACCACTGAGTTGCCCTTGGTGGCCCCAAACCCCCCCCCCCCCCCCGCCCCCCCGATATAGTAACACATAAGTGACTTATAGCGCTTCCCTGCGATATGATGCAGCATGGCATCCATGTTATTAATCAGGAAAGGGTCATTAATCGTGATTGGGTTGATCGTGCGTGCATAATCAACATCCAGTCTGCATGGGGTTGTCTCGTGAAAGGGTTGATCCTCAACAAAACACGGTGCGGCGTATGGCGAGTTGGAGCGGTGATAGATTCCTGAGTCGAGCCAGGTGTTGAATAGCTCACGAATGAACTGCCGGTCTGGTTCAGTGACCCTGTAAGGCTTACACTTGATGGGTTGAGCATTGGTGAGATTGACGTCCATCTCATAATCGGGAAAAAGACCAATCTCTGCATGTGGATCGACGAAAATGTCAGCAAACTCTTGTGGGAGGTGAGTGATGGTGTTCAGCGGATCCTGAGACAGCTGCCGAGAGGTGTCAATGTGGACACTGTTGTTTGATTAATCGGCAACAAGTGCGGATTTATCCTGCGTTATGGAATGGAGAGGTGATGATAACAGAGAGGAGGCATCATCCATGATTGTATTAGGGCAATTGTCGCAGGTAAACATTGGCATAGGAGGTGGTTCAAATAGCGGTACTGAGCGGTAGCTGGAGTGGACCATACATCCGATAGTGTTTGCCCCAAAGTTTACACAGGAGAATTCTTCAGTTGGGGTAGGAGTCATGATGCAGACTGCACCGTTTGGCTCGTGTACAATGCGTGCTTTAACTTTGTGCTGCTAGTCCTTGCCTAAAAGCATGACAACTGGTAACGGGTCTGCGATAGCTATGCGAGGCATGATGTGATCAATCTTGCCGATCTGTAGCCGGGCAGTAAACCAACCTGTAGGAGTGACTTCACCTTCAGCGATGAGAAATGTATTACCCTGCCATGGTTGAGTGACGGCATCCTTCAGTACGAGCGGCTAACATACAACGGTTATGTTCGATCCAGAATCCGGAAGGCCATCAACAACCACTTGTGATGCAATAGTCACAGGAACGAGTGACAGTCCGTTGTCTGCGGGTGCCATACAATTGATTGAATCCCTGACAGCGGGTTTCGATGGTGTTGCAGTTGGCTTGGGTGTAGGCAAAGGTGTGAACGGTGTAGAGGTCAGCGATAGTAGTGGCTGAAATGGTTTCTTACCAGGTGGCGCTGGCTCAGGGCAATTGTAGGAGACATGCCCAGGCTTGTGACAGTGAAAGCAAGTTATCTTGCTGGGGTCGTCCTTGTGAGGGTTGAAGGAATTGTGCTTGCGTTTGGTGTTCGAATTGTCCTTGCAGTCAGGCTTATGGTCCTCTTTATGTTGAAGGTCCTTTGGTTGATCTTTCGATTGGTCTGCTGGCGGATCCTTTGTCTTGTGTATACGAAATTGGTCGATCATATGCGCTCTAGAAACCAATTCTTTAACGGTTGCGCATACAGGCACTGTGAGTGACATAGTGCAGACAGGGTCAGTGATATCTTGGATTATCATTGTTACGTTGTCTTCTTCTCGTAAAGGGAATGATGCTTTCAATAACATTGCGTTTTTCTCCGTCATGTATGATGCAACGGTTTCTGTTGCGGTGAGTTTCCGAGCAGAGTTGAGCGATGAACTGCGCTGGGATCATCTTCAGCGAGAAGCGTGCCCCGATGGCGGCCTTCCATTCAGTCCATGTTGTGTACAGTTGACCATCCACCTTATGTCAAAATAGAGCTTCACCTTTCAAACACGTCAAAGCGGTAAGTAGCTTTAGCTCATGCGTCCATTTTGCTCCACGTGCATCATTTTCAACAGACTGCGTCCACAGACATATGTTATCCATGATGTCCCCGGAAAACTTTGGGATTGCTTTAGTGACATCGTGGGATGATACAACCTGCATCTGGGATGGTTCGATGTGTTGAAGAGCCTGGACGGGCATGTCTATGTCCGAGGTTGTCTTTGACGGAGCAGCATGGGTAGGTGTTGTGCGACTATCAATAAGACACTGTAGGGTGCCTATGTGACAGCGAAATTGGTTGTCAATTCAAAGAAGATTTGCGAGTTAAGCCTTCATTCCTTTCGTTGGCATCATGTGAAAAGCAGCCTCGGCAATGGGAGTATCTTTCTTGAACAGTAAAAGAGTCTTAGGCGATTGCGAATAAATGCTGGTCATAGTTGGGCCAGAATTAGGCAATACTTGCGTGGGTTTAAGAGCCTTAGATTGAGTCACAGAGATTGACTACCGCCGGCTTAATGCTGCTACCGTACCGGACCGTTATCCTGTCCCGCACATTCAGGACTGTGCTCAACGACTCGCCGGCGCAACTATCTTCTCCACCATCGATCTCGTCAAGGCCTTCAATCAGATCCCTGTTGCTGCAACTGATATCGCCAAGACTGCAGTCATCACCCCTTTCGGTCTATTTGAGTTTCCTCGAATGCCGTTTGGGCTCCGCAACGCTGCCCAAACCTTTCAACGCTTCGTCGACTGCATTCTTCGTTGCCTTGATTTCTGTTAAAGCTACCTTGACGACATCCTGTTGGCTTCTCGTTCTCCTGCTGAGCATCAAGCACATCTGCAGCTACTGTTTACTCGCTTGAGTACTTACGGTCAATGACCATACGGTCGTTAACCCTCGTAAGTGTGTCTTCGCTCAACAGTCGGTTACCTTTTTAGGATTCACTGTCACCGCTGCTGGTCTTTCTCCACTGGCCAGTAAGGTTTCTGCCATCAACGACTTCCCGGAACCGTCATCCGTCAAGCAACTCTGGCAGTTCCTGGGAATGATTAATTTTTATCGTCATTTTTTACCTCACGCCGCTCACGTACAAGGTCATCTCACCGTCCTCATCCCCAACGTGAAGAAACAGGACAAACTCCCTGTCCTGTGGACTCCAGTCGCACGCAATGCATTTGTCGAGTGCAAACTCCCACTTTGCAAGGCAACCACTCTGGCTCACCCACTCCTCAACGCTCCGCTGGTACTCATGGTCGATGCTTCCGATTTCCCTATGGGTGCCGCACTCAATCAACTCGTCAACAGTTTCTGGCAACCTCTCGCCTTCTACTCTAAGAAGTTTAGCGATGCCCAGAAGCGTTACAGCACCCACGATCGCGAACTCCAGGCTGCCTTTTCTGCGGTGAAACACTTCCGCCACTTCCTGGAAGCTCGCAATTTCACGCTGTTCACTGATCACAAGCCACTCACGTTTGCCTTACAGAAACCCGGGGACTCTTCATCGCCACGCCAAGCTCGCCAACTAGAGTTCCTGTCTCAGTTCACTACTGACATCCAACATGTCACTGGCTTTGAAAACACAGTCGCCGACGCCTTATCACGAGTCGAGGCGACTTCTTCACTTCCCTTCGTGGACTACGAGGCCATGGCAGCTGCTCAGACGTTGGATGAATAACTTCAAGCTTGGCTGACCCGTCCTCAAGCCGGCCTTCTGCTCAAACGTGTGACGTTGCCTGATCACTCTTCTGCTCTCTTCTGTGACGTCCGCACCGGCCATCCGCGTCCTTGGGTCCCGCAGCAGTTTCGCCGACCTCTTTTCGACTCCATTCACGACCTTGCTCATCCTGGTCATCGTGCATCTTCCAAGCTCGTCTCCGCTCGCTTCGTCTGGCCTTCCCTTCGCAAGGACTGCATTACCTGGGCTCGCGCTTGCCTCCCGTGCCAACGGTCCAAGGTGCACCGCCACACTCACAGGCCAGTTGGCACGATCCTACCGCCCAGTGCTTGTTTTGAGCACGTCCACATCAACCTCGTCGGCCCACTTCCTCCTAGCAACGGCAACGTGTATTTACTAACGTGCATTAATCGTTTCACACATTGGCCCGAAGCCAAACCCATCCCTGACAAGATGGCGAACACCGTGGCTGCCGCTTTCTTCCACGGTTGGATCTGATCTCCCGGTTTGGCGTGCCCCTGCGTGTCACCACTGATCAGGGTCGGGAATTTGACTCTGATCTCTTTTCCTGCCTTGGCAAGTTTTTGGGTTTCACGCGCATCCGCACCACTGCCTATCATCCGCAGGCCAATGGCATGGTGGAGCAGTTTCATCGGCACCTCATAAGTGCATTGATGTGTCACGAAGGTGTCTCCTGGGCCACCGCACTTCCTGCCGTGCTTCTCAGGTGGTTTCATTGGTGGTTCAGAGACCACCAAATGGTAATTAAAATGGCCAAAAGCCGTGCTATTTCAGATCTGAGCCTGAGCATAGTCAAATGTGCAAGGATGAGCATGAAAGGGAAACTTTAGGAAAAGGAGAAAAAGGGTGTGTGTGACCCTCGCAATCTAGACCAGAAGAAGACTGTTGGGGTTCAGCAATGAAGACAGACGCAATCAATACAAAGAAAGTCGTGGTCACGAAGTCAGTTGCAGTCACAAAGACAGTTGCGGTCCACAGAAAGACAGATGCGGTGGGAAGACAAAGAAAGTTGCAATCAACAGAAAACACATACACAGTCAACAGACAATGACAGCCGTGGTCAATAATCAAACAGTCACTGTCATCAATAAAGATGGTCACAGCAATCAACTAAGACTGTCTATAAGCAAAAAGAGAGACCAGAAGACTGTCTGAAAATTAGGAGACCGTCTAGAAGACAGTGTCTACGAACAAGACGATAGCCCAGAAGACTGTCCAGAAACAAGGCCATCCCGAAGACAGTGTCCCAATAGGAAGAAATTTTGTGATGTTTCTTTTGATTTGTTTTGTTTGGGTAGAGCCCCTCCCAAATGTAAACGCAATCAACACCCCCCCCCATGATCAGAGGATTAAAACTTCATTTACCTCAAATCAATGAAAACAACCACTGTTTCACAAGATCGCATGGGATAAATGGTATTTTTGACATTAATCATAGTTGAAAAAAACTAACATTGCAGACCAAAAAATTGACCATTCTATAAATGGTTGACCAATTTTTGTATAATCAGTTTTTGGTCATTTTTCGATCTAAAAATGTCTTTCATATATTACTACAATTTTATTCCTGGTATCATTTATGCAAGATAACAATAAAATATTAGAAACTTACTTTTAGAAAATTCTTTAGAGACTTCTAAGGATGTATCTTTTGAAACATCCATTGTTAATTTTGCCGTTGTGCGTGATAGTCTGGATTGTGGGTTGGGTGGTAAATGTCTGCTGCTAGCAGGAAGCGAAGGTAGAAATCGCTTTGATTGATGATCAATGTCATTTTTTGAAACTTGATCCATATCCTATTAGAAAAATACAAAAAGTTTATATAAGGCAAATCAAGGCACATGGTGGTTTGTTGAAACTTTGTGAAAAATACTATAGAAAGCATTAGAACATTGTATTAGTTTTATTGGTTAGAGTTGTTGTCACGGCTATTCAATTCAAATCAACTCAGTACCTCCCCTTACAAAAATATTTATATATGCAATTTTATGTCATTTTTTTGGTTTTGATGACGTCATTATCTGGTCAATCATGACGTCATTAGATGCTACTTGGGTAGGTATCAAGGAAAGTTATATGTTTGTGACATAAACCAGAACTTTCTGATGAAAGTATCTTTGAAGTATAATTTTAAGTTTTCAATATACCTTTTTGATACTTGCATAAGAAACCTTTTGATGACTAAGCGAAAACCTGGCATCAAGTTCTATACCTCTACTATACCAAAAAAATGCCTCAATACTTACTGGATACTAGAATTTAACTAATATGATACCTACAAATTTTTAAGGGCTCTCTTTTAAGAAATCTCTTGCCCTGTTTCGGATTTGTGAAACATTTGCAATACACTGAAGTTTAAACCTGAAACCACTTTAGGAAAATTATTTGTTTTCACTACTGTTGAATATGTTGTGTTGAGTAATGCTGAAATCACTTGTGGCCAGGCTTGGACGAAATTATACTTTTATTTCGTCACTAACACTTTGTTACACTCTTGAGAAACTGCACGCATGCAAAATCACGTCCATTCACTGTGAAGGTCAACTTGTAAGAGAGAGAACAAAGAAGGTTCCACCCACCACGGTGTCCCAAACTGGACCCGGTGTGTGTTGTCTGGGGCAGAGCCATCTGCATCCCAGTTTGGTGCTGCCATTTATGACCCAAACGGTGATGACCCCATTCCATGTTCTTCAGAACATGTGTGCCCCTGATACGGGATGTGTCCCTGAGGGAGCACCACCTCAACACACCCAATAACGAATTCAAGTACTTGTAAGTAGCCATCCCTTACAAAAATATTTATGTATCTTAAAAGTTTTGTATGAGTTTCAATAAAGGAATTTTTGGGGTATCATAAAAGTATAAAAAGGTATCTTTAAAGTCTGATCTGGTGCAAAACATACCTCGTGGGGATTTCATTCAGTTATTTATTATTAAAGTACCTCTCTCCCACTTTGGCAAGGGTGTACTTAAGAAATATTTTTATCCCCCTCCTTTAGCAGTATAACAATCAGGGTTGTTATGATTAATGGATTTTAGGATCCCATTTTAAGGCCACAATTTAGGGTCTCATTTTAAGGCCCCTATTTAGGACCTCGTTTTAAGACCCGTTTTTAGGGCTTAATCAAGGCCCAGATCATGTATGTCTGAATTTTATTTGATATTGCCATATAGCATGAAGCTTCAGCAACAGTTTATTTATCCTATTTCACCTTTCAGCTATATAAAAACCATGCAGGATGAACTTATGGTTTATATTTTTTAAATCATAATTTAAATTTAAATTTGCAAAAAAATATACATCTAAATTGTTTTAGTATTTGATTAACATAATTGGACACTTTGTTTCTTTATTCGTTTTTCTTAAAACAATAAATTTGTACACTTTCAGCAGATATTTTTAGCTAAAAATGAAGACTAAATTACTATCATCGAAAAATTTCTCAAGGAATAGCTTGAGTCTACAATTCATCTACTAAAATGAAACCTTACATTTCAGGACCTCATTTTTAGCTTAAATTCTGCAGAAAGTGAGTTAAAATTTACTACAAACTGACCTTTTTATGAAAAGAGAATATGGAAACTATGTATATAATGATTTGATAATTGCCCAATTGTGTAAATTCAACGTGATAAACAAGTTAGGTGCATGTATTGTGTACATTTTTATTTTAGTTATGATTTTTTACAGAATACTAGGTCCATCCTGCATAATTTTTGCATATAAAGCTGCAAGTTGAAACAATAAAATAAACTGTTTCTATGGCTTGATACTATGGCTTGATACATGTATTCAGTTATTTTTAATAATTGGGGTGACCAAAAACCATACATTTCCATTAATTAGGGTATATATTTTAGTCCTGTATTGGGACTAAAATTTAATATTTGAATATTAAATGAGAAATGAAGAGGTCCAATAAACAGTGGTGCTGAACCCCAGCCTCAATGACATAATATCAAGTACTTACAACTAAACTCTTCCCCCAATACCATTTGTTATACTGCTAAATGCAAGGTGGGGTAATGGGGGAAATTTAGAACATTACATGGATACACCCTTGCCAAAGGGGGAGAGGGGGTACTTTTCTTATTGCAATTTCAGCTATCACCCCCTAAAATAACAATGTTGCAATTTTATGTCATTTTCTGGTCAAAAATGACGTCATTGGATGCAACTAGGGTAGGTATCTAGGAAAGGTGTATGTTTGTGATGAAAGTATCTTTGAAGTATATTTTTCAATTTTATTATACTGTTTTGATACTTTGTTGATACTTACATAAGAAACCTTTTGATAGCTAAGAAAAAACCTAAAAGTTGCCATGTAAACCCTTACAAAAAAAAGTGAAGTATCCATAAAGTTTCATATAAGTTTCAATAAAGGTATTTTTCGGGTATTATAAAAGTATAAAATGCAAATATCTCTAAAGTCTGATTGGGTGCAAAAGATACCTCCTGTAGGTATAACAGTGAAACCTAAGAACGTTTCATTTTGGTAACCTTTAGGTATACAGTTGAAACCTGCGTGACGTCATTTTTCGCAAAAAAATTACAAAATGATGTAAAGTTATGCCATTCTAATATCTAGAGGGGGTGGAATGCTGTAATTATAAAAAGAAAAGTACCCCCTCTCTCTTACTTTGGCAATGTTGCATTAAAGGAGTATTTATATCCCCCCCAAACTCCTTTCCTCCTTAATGAAAGGAGTTGTGGGGTGTGCTGAATGTATTTTAGGTCTAATTTAGGCCCTAATTTTAAGGTCCAATTCTGGGCATAATTTTAAAACCCCTATTTAGGGCCTCATTTTGAGGCAGCAATTTAGGCCTTAATTTAGGTCCATGTTTAGGGACTCATTTTAGGGCAGCAATTTAGGTCCTTATTTTAGGTCCCTGTTTAGGACCTCATTCTAAGGCCCATATCATTCATTTCTTAAGTTGCATTTCTTATGTTGAATTTCTTAAGTTACATTTTTAGTTGCCATTGCATCAAGCCATGGCAACAGTTAATTTTATTCTTTCAACTTGCAGCTTTATATGCAAAAACCATGCTGGATGAACTTATGGTTTCTATTTTTAAAAACTCAAAATTAAAATTAAAATTTACTAAATATATGCATCTAAATTTTTTATCTTATTTGATTATCATAATTGGGCAATTATTAAATCATAATACATATAATTTCTTTATTCCTTTTTTTT
>JAUJYV010003111.1:0-10799 GCA_033995625.1 Ophyiulus pilosus | reverse complement strand
TTTTTAAAAATTTATATTGCTCGTTATGCGAATCACTCGTTATGCGAGGTGCTCGTTAAGCGAGGTTCCACTGTATCTTTTTAGTTTAATTAGAAACCGTTATCTAATGTTGTGTTTGCTACAATTAGTTTCGGGACAAGATTTTCTGGTTTCCGCATAATATGGATTTTCGTGGCAGAGTGTATCCGTGTCCTCCACACTTCAATCATATTGGTAAAAACAACTGATTCTTATTTTATGTAATGACTACGCTTAAATGATGCTTAAGTAAATAGAGATTTCAAAATGCTTTTGATTCATTTAGGAGGCGACATGAGCAGAGGCATATTGTTGTTTGCCAAGGGAGAACCGTTAGGCGAGAAAGGCTTGGATTGGCTTAAAATACACCTCATAAATTTAACCGGATTAAAAAAACAGTAATGAAACGTTCTCAAAAATAATGGAGGAATTTTATATTTTTTTTTTCGGTTCTTCGTTTTGTTCTAAAGGTTTGTTGTTGCAATTACAGAGACACCATTTCCAATCGCTTGCTTTATGCCAACGAAATGATGCCGGAAATCATCGATTCTAGTTCCAATCCGTTAAACGTTAAGATCGAATAATTGGTTGAAATTAACTCGATTCCTAGTTGGCGTGTGTGTTATTAAAGTGATTTTGTCTTATTTCAGGGGAGAAGATGGTGGATGAAATCGGATCAGCCCTGGCAAACTTTAGCTTGCTGCATGGAAATTACAAATGCCGTTCAGTCGCCTGATCCGCAGAAATACATTTGCCACTTTCCAGTCCATCAAGTAAAGAAAATTTAGTGTTGAAATTGCTTAAGTCATTTAACAATATTTACAAAAATGCGTTATTTTTTATTTTCTTAGGATGGCTCTTGTAATGGATTACAGCATTACGCAGCACTTGGACGTGATGCACATGGTGCCAGAGAAGTTAACTTGTTTCCGATGGACAGGCCTCAGGACGTTTACAGCGGTGTTGCTAAATTAGTAAGTCAAGATATGCTGTTAACTCACAATATTCGAAACTGAACCGATGCCGGCGGTCGAGAGGGTTACGTACTCGTCTCTCGATCCTATGTTGCGGGGTTCGCTCCCCGGTCAAGGTCGGTGGGAATTTTTGCGCATGGGAGAAATTCTCTGAATGGCGGCTCTTTCGGATGAGAGTTTAAACCGAGCTCCGGTGTTGATTGTTGCACGTTAAAGACCCTTCGAGAGGGGGTGGAAGTCCCCCCTCGTAGGCAAAATTCCCAGGTAGGTGATGAAGGCTCATCCCCTGGCGTTGGTGTTTAGCCTTAGTTGCAGAAATAGGCCAACGTTAAAAATCAACAAACAAACATTCGAAACTGAATAGTGTGTGAACACTGAACCCGGTTAGCATCTATTAAGCGTAATTTCCGATTAGTAAAAAAACGCATCGTGTGAACGAGGCGTTAGGGTCCTCATCTCACTTTCAACATTCAGCCTTCCTCGTTCCAATTATGGCCAGATTTTTACTCTCTGGTTAACAGCAGGGATATTTCCATCAATTTCTGCCACAAAGTTACTCCATCAGGTGCGCTAACTTTGAGGTCCCGAGATAAGTTAGCAAATCCACAAAAACAAGTGTTACAATAAAAATGGCCGTAATTCAGAAAAATGGTTGCCAGTGCTTTCGGAAGTGACTACGATATGACGGAAGTGCGTGCATCTACAAATATCTTAAATAGCACCAAAAAAGATGACTGTTCCAAAGTTACCACCCGTCCCAAAATATCCACATTGGAATTCTTGAAAATGAAAGTCAGTAAATACTAATGAATCTCATTTCAATCCCAACAGGTGGAAGAGCAACGTGCTAAAGATGCCAAAGATGGCGTTGAGATTGCCAAAGTTTTGGAAGGCTTCATTAAAAGAAAGGTCAGTTGAATTTGTTCACTTTCATAGCCAAACAAATTGTTATTGTTGGGGAGTGTTTAAACTTTGCATTACCCTCGGCTGCAGGTCATCAAACAAACCGTGATGACGACGGTTTACGGAGTTACGCATTTCGGAGCTCGTAATCAAATTCGCAAGCAACTAAAGGACCTCAGTGACTTTTCAGAAAACAAGGCCTGGGAAGGATCGGCGTATTTAGCTGAAAAGACGTTTCAAAGTCTGCATCAAATGTTTACTGCCACAAAAGATATACAGGTTTGAGAAAGTTGTAGAATTTCAACTGTAAGGTGCGGGAAAAAATTCAAGGATTTTAAGGCTCATCCCTTAAATTTTCAACATTACTGAAAAAAAAAAAAAAAATTGAGAATATTTGAGAAATACAGTAGAAATCTGTTAAGACATTTGTCAAGGGTCTAGAGATTTAGAACTTCTTAATACGAATTTCAAGCATAATCTTTTCTGAGATTTTAGAAATTCAATAAATTTCAATCAAGTAAATTTAATCGTGCATTATTCATATGCGTTGATTTAATAATTTTTCAGGATTGGTTAACAGAGGTTGCCAAACTCATTTCTCAAGTGTGTGGTCAGTCAGTAGAATGGGTCACTCCTCTTGGTCTACCCATTCTTCAACCTTATTATAAACCTTCCAAGGCAAAAACGTCACTCGGAGTGGTAGGGATCATTCATTTTACTAGAATCTTCTAATTTTTAACAGAACCTTTCTCTGATCTGCTTCTACTCTTGTATTTTTTTTTTCATTTAGGGTAAAAAATATCAAACGCAAAGCAAGATGGAATCCCTGTGAGCCATTTTTTTTATAAATTATTATCTATTTGGTATGCTATATCAACAACTAATAAATATGATTTTTTTTGTTTGTTTCAGCAATCCAAATGTAATGAAACAAAAAAATGCGTTTCCACCCAATTTCATTCATTCTTTGGATGCGACACACATGATGTTAACATCATTATTTTGTCAGAGGTAAAGTATTTTTGGCCTATGTGTACATGAAGCTTGAAATTTGTACATATTTGTTGGAAAAAAAAGTTAACTTTACTAATATAGGGAAGGAATCACGTTCGTTTCCGTGCACGATTGCTACTGGACGCATCCATCGAAGAGCATCGAAATAATGAATACGGTACTTTTATGAGATTTTCATCAAAATAGCATATTTAATCGTGTGCCCCACCCAAATTTTAAAGACATTTTTTCGGGGGGAATTAAGATAAATACCAATATTAACCCTACATTTAATTTGTAGAAAAAGGAAAAGGTGTGGTCAATACACGAGTAAATATGGTAATTTCCGAGTGTTGGCGATTTTTATAATGTCTTTTTTTCCAGATTTGTCGGGAACAATTTGTCGCACTTCACAGTGAACCAATTTTAGAAAATCTGTCAAAGTTCCTAACGCTTAAGTACAGCTACCGAAATTAGTAAGTTTACTTCTTATTTTCCTTTTTTATCATAACTCTTCATTTGGCTATTGTAAACGACTTCAATTTTCTAAGCAATGCAAAACTATCTTTTTCAGTGAAATTACAGATGGGAAATCTGTCGCTAACGTTGCCAAGATAAGGTTTAATAGACTCGTTGCCAATCCACCGAAGACCGGTAAGTAAAACACAAATGGCCACGGCAATCCATATTTTACAAGTATTAGTTTTAGGATATCCGAGGTTCGGCTGTAACTTACTACTACACAATTTTTACGTCAGAGTTCCGAGGAGTTTCTAAACGATTTTTAATTTCTTTTACAGGAAACTTTGATCTCAAGAATGTCTTACAGTCAACATATTTCTTCAGTTAGGCTAAACAGGCGCACTGTTTTTTGAAGTCATAGCTTTTTGAAAGTGTTTGTTTTGGAAGAATAGGTTTATTACTGATATGTAAAATAAATTTATATAAACACTGCTTAAAAAATGCAAAAAATCGGCTTATTCTCACCTATTCACAGCTCTAAAAAAAACTCGCTTAACTTCGTTCGGTCGCGATTGTTACGTAGAAGTTCGTTAATGAAATTGTCATATTCGTACTGCATTTGAAAGTCGGTAGATCTGTGCTGAACCCCGAGTCTCAATATTCTTAGTGCATCTCTCATCTCGGCACTTGTTGGCGGTTTCTCGTCTAACTTGCTCGTTTCGTATTCGTCAACTTCGGAATCATTTCCATCCTTCTGCTCTTTGTTTGACTCGCAGACATCCTGGCAAATGTCAGATTCAGTCAGTGGGGCAGCTGTAGGAACATTTTCGTCAATTGCCATCCATTCTTCGAAATCTTCGATGTTCATATCAGTCGGGACATGAATTTCGTAGGCACTGTCTTCCAAAACTTTGTCTTTCGCAAATCCTCCACGAGCGAAACATTTCCGAATTGTATTTGGAGACACTATATTCCAAGACATTGTCAAAAGATGTAATGCTTCCAAAAGGCTCGTCGTTTTTATCAAGTCACGTGCACCAAACTGTTCGGTGTCTTTCGTCAATTCTAAGATTCTGGCACGCATTTCTAGACGGTAGTGGGCTTTGAGCGCTTGCACGATTCCTAGATTGCACGGTTGGATCAGTGATGTGGTATTTGAGGGTAGAAAAACCACTTTGATGTGTTTCAGGGACACATTTATAACGTGTGCCGTACAATTATCGACGAGTAGAAGAATATCATGTGTTAACTCTTTATCCCATTTCAATAACCAATCGTTGAAGATAAGGGCAGTCATCCACGCACTTTTATTTTCATTGTAATCCACTGGCAATCTTTTCACATTTTTGAAACAGTTTGGAGTCTGGCTTTTTGTGATCACTAAGAGTTTTCTTTTAACACCAGTCATGCTCACGCAGCACAGGACTATAACACGCTCCTTGAAGGACTTGAAGCCTTTCATGCTTGCATTTTTGAATAAAAACGTATGCTCTGGCAAAGCTCTAAAGTAAAGCGCAGTTTCGTCGGCGTTGTAAACATTTTCGGGCAAATACGAGGAAAGAAGCTTTGGCCAATGTTCCTTGATCCACATTTCCGCAGTTGGAACATCATTTTTTTGCTCTCCGTGCGTACGACTATACGCGATATTTTCTCGCTTCTTCCAACGGCTGAACCAACCATTTGTTGCGACAAAGTCAGTCTTTCCGAATTTTGCCGCCAGCTGCTCTGCTTTTCGTCGCATCAGTGGACCGCTAACACTGGCATCCCGTTTGCGAACATTAGTGAACCAAAGTTTGAGAGCTTTTTCTACTTGCTCGTCTTTTCCGCACCGACTTCTTTTGCATTCTGCGTTTTCGTTCAGTTCTGCTCGTTTTTCAAGCTCGTCGCGGTTTTTTAAAATTTTGCATAGAAGCGGCTGAGAAATTTTCAATCGCAAAGCTGCCTTCCGTTGACTCGTTTTGGGCAACTCGTCGTACTGTTCTAATATTGCAATTTTCTCTTTCAGGCTCAAATCCTTTCGCTTTTTCTGCGATTCCATTGTATTAATAAAGGTCAAAGACACTAGTACGTAACAACTGCACAAAATGAGACAAAAATATAGCCGTTACCACTTTCTACTTGACTTAGAACTTCCCGAGTGATCGGAGAACAGTTCTCAAAGCTTATATTTTACAATGTATTTTATACGAAAGTTAAATTCGTTTATAACAATAGACGAATGATAATTTTATCAGTGATCAGGTGTGACGAGCCCATGCAATATCTATTTTATCTCTTATAATCAGACAAATAATGCAAACAGCTACCTTCCTAAATAAACCATATCATACCGAACATGTTTTTTAACTGTGGTCATCTACATATCCTAACTGAAATCCATGTATTTGGAGGTCCATGTTGCCATGTCACACATAAACCATTAATATTCCAATTTAAAGATTCAAAAGTGTTATTTACATATATTGACTTTTAGAGCAGACAGCATCCAAAATTAAGCAGACAAAATTATAAGTAATTTAGAATAAAATTCATGAAAATCTCCAATACAGTCGAATGTACAATTAACCGGTTTATGCAAATATCGGGTCACAATTCCATAAAAAACTTGCATATGGGGCTTGCAAAATATGTGCATTTAACCGGTTTGTGCAATTAAGTGGGTGCGACTGTAGGAAGCTGCTGTCAAGGGAATGCCTTTTTTATAATCAAATTTTGGGAATTTTGAAAAGAAGAACAATAATAATACATGTAATGGCACTAACGCAAGCCTTATTTACATTTAAATCTCATTTAATTAATTCAAAGTATGAATTCTCACCTCCGGAACTTCAAAAACGTTCTTCGAAATTTCGCAAACTCAAAACATGTTGTGACGCCTATTAAACGCAGAGCCCTAAATTTAGCCAATAATCACTAATGTGCCATTCTGCGTATTTCCTGTCACGAGCCATTCAGTTTGTTACGTTCTCGCTAGGTGTTGTTACTAGACGGCTGCCCGGTCACCGTGCGAATGCACGTGCGTATTAAAAAATGTATTTGTTACGATGTCCAATATCTAAATTACGTATTTCTAAAGTAATTCCCTCTAACTCTATTAATTTAAATTCAACAATGGTTTGCCCGTTATGTAGGCTTTCTAGGATTACCTCAAATGTCTTCCAAAGTAAGTTCAAAATCGCGTGACAAGGCTGTAATCTGTGAAGTTCATTAGTTTAAAATCTATACGAATTGTTTCTCACTTAGCACATAGAAAGCAATCTACAGATACCCAACTATCTTTGATTCGTATGCAAATAAAGAAAAGAAAAAAGAGGAACGCTAACCATGGCGAATATTCCGGACTTATACAAGGTAAAGACCCCCTTTAGCCTGATGTAGAGTAGAAAGACCTGTCCTTCCCGGGTTCATGTGCGGTTTAGGGCACCAAATAAATTCTAACACGATTATTTTTTATCTTGACAGTGGCAGAAAATTCAAGGAATAATATCACGGAGAAAAGAGCTATCATTAAAAAATCGTCTTCGAGCGAAATCCTAAAAAACCTGGTTCCTACCAACCTTAAAAAATTGCACTGTGCAGAAGGTTCAGGGAGTGCGACATCATCAAATGAAACTAGTGATGCATTAAGGACCAATTTGTTAAATGGAGATAACAGTTCCCCTAAAATTAATGCGACGCCTTTATCATCGCAGACCGTAAAGCCGGCTATTTGCTCGTCTTCGACAAAAGGTGTAATTAATTCTACCGTGGACAAAGCTGTTACTAAAATTGTTAAAAAAATAACTGAAAAGGCGAATCTACAGCCTCTGAAACCAAATTTGGTTCAAACTAGTACAAAGAACTCAAGAGGTACTATCAGTGCTCAATTAGACAGTGTGGCAATTGTCGATGATTTTGCTTTGGATTACTCGTACAATTTGGAAAACATAAACACGTCTGGATTGAAACCGCTTAATCGAGGTTTGGACTGGAAAAGGCCAGTTATCTTGCCAATCCTAGACCTAGATATTGGTGAAGTGGATGAAATGTATACGAAAGCAAAATCAGAGAAAAAAGAAGTGACGGAAAACAAAAGGTAGGAATAGACCCACTAATAAATCGTTACTGCAGAACGATAAATCACCTTTATCACTTTTTTCAAGTTTCAGCTTGCCCCTAAGTAAAAAAATCTTAAAAGAACAAAAACAGGATAAAGTGTTTAAAATTAAGCACGACGAACTGGAAAAATTGGGAAAAGACATGTATTTAAATTCTTCGTTAAGTTCGTTCCTGGACGTATGCATTAATTTGGATATGGTAAATGAACGAAATTTATTATTCGAAAATCTGTCAAATGCATTAACATTAATTAAAGGATGTTTAAATTTGACATTATCTAGCTTAATGTGGCACACAGTACTCTACTGCATTGCAAATTCAAAGGAAACCAAGATAACAATGCTTCAAAAGTGACAGATGTAAGACTGTTCAACATCGTCCTCGCTGGTCACGCACAAAAAGTAAGTCGCGATAACACGAAGAGCTGCACGGCACTTAGTTCAAAACGTGTTTTTAATTCTTTTTTTTATCCGTAAACTATGGATGAATTAGGGCAACTGGTCCAAACTGAAAGAACTAATAGCTGTTCTTCGAAACGAGCAAATCAAACCAAACCTGCAAACTTATGTAGCATGCCTCGAATGCATCTCTCGATTACCTGTCCAGGAAAAGAGGATCATTCGACTGGTGCTGCAAGATGCGGAAAAACATGTACGTTTCTTTTATTATTAATGTTGTTGTTTTGTTTTGGCACAATGTCATTTTTTTAAAATTTCTGTTTTATACTTGCAGGATTTAGACATTGCAAAAATAGACCAAGAATGTATTTATGTAAACGACCAGAGGAAACGTGTCATTGAGGTAGTTAGTTTTTTTTAAAAATTGAACTACTATTTCCGGAATGATGGAATTAGTATTTGAACATACCGTCAATGTGTTTTAAAATCGGTGGATGCTTTTCTAGATGGTGCGCTTAGTAAACCCTGACTTTCAGCCAGCTCCGAGGGAAAATTTGAGGCATTACTCCTGTAATTTACTGTCACGCTTGAACGAAGAACATCCCAAGGTAGGCACTTGGGGGGAGGGAAAGTAGAACACATCACATGTGCTGCCCTGTTCAGTGGTGACCATTCTAGGAGTAGACATAATCACTCAAATCCACTGACCGAGCTTCGTACCAAGACTGATGCTTACTATTGGTCCTTTTTTTTGCGTGCGATTAGACGATGGAATAGCCTATTTGGTAAAAATTCAATCTAACAACAATGACGTCTAAGTCGCTACTGATGTACAGTGGAACCTCGCTTAATGAGCACCTCACTTAACAAGTGATTCGCATAACGAGCAATATGAATTGTAAAAAAAAATGACTCGCTTAACGAGCGACGTTTTGCATAACGAGTGACGTGATAAGGGGAATCCCCGAATTGTGTTTTGCTTAACGAGTGTTTCGCATTACGAGTAAGACTCCGGAACGAATTATGCTCGTTATGCGAGGTTCCACTGTATGTGCATTCTCCTGAAATTGGGTACGACCCCGCCTACTATATGGCATTTATTTGCTGAATGTAGGATACTGAGTTGAATTGAATTGAAAAGTGACTGCCACCTTTTCAATGATCGATTGCTTCCTTCACCTATCTCATTCCCTCTAATGCTGTGGGGTTTCCTCAATTAATGTTTAGCTCTCTCTAACCTGGGGCACCTTTGGGCCATTTAAACAATGCCCTACCAACGCCGCTTGTAAAATTTAAGGTTACTTGCCAATTATATAGTTTAATCCTGGTGTACGTTTCTTTAAGGACCGATTTTATGATCCTTTGGGTGGTGCAGTAACATACGAGCAGCTCTTGGAGAACTCGAGATGCCAGATGGAAACTGAAGTATCGAATAAGGTCCACGTCAATTCCATTGAAACACTATCGAAAGAAACGGACGAAAACCTTGAGAATACGGTAAGCATGTCAAACTTTCTATTCGTTAACTAAAATAATTTAATAAGAGTTGTCCGGTACAAATGCGAAATTCGACTTGTAGATGTCTATTCTTCGGGATTGCGAGAAAAATTGGAGAGAAGTTTTGCTACATGCATACGAAGAAAACCTTCGGTTAATAAAAAGGCAACAAGGTACGCTGTCTCTTTAAAATATGGACCCTAATCGTCAATCTCGATCGCATTTACAATCTCAAATAGCTTAATTTTTAAATGTCCAGGATCAAATTATGGGAGGATAGTTACCCTGCATCCATTTTTGGTGGCTATCAAACCAGAGCTTATTGTTGAAATTATGCTCGAGGAAATCAGATACTTGGCAGAGTCGTCGGAGACGTTTAGTCTTTCCATGTCTATGTTGCATCACAGAATCGGAAAGAAGGTGATGCAAAGCTATTTGATAGCCAAAAAACAAAAACAAGGAATTGTCAACAAGGTAAATTAAGAAAACTAGTCATATTATTCTTTGTAATATTCACTTCGTGACGGGTATAATGAATTCACTATCATTTATTCTATAAACAGATCGAATCTCTCTATCAGAAATATTGCGAATATTACGTTAATCCAAAACTGACGTCTCAGTATACGCCGAGGGAATACTGGCAAAAACTGACGAATGAAAACATGGAGGGTCCCACTATTGTAAGTTTTCCCTCGTTAAATTACACCCAGTCGTAATTTATTTACGTTTATAATAATGGAATCCACTTTTTAGGATGTTGATGAAAAAACTTGGCCGAGCCACATACTTGTTGGCGTGAGTTTTCGTATTTTTATTTCTTGTAGTTTTTCGACAATTGCATTCTTTTGCTACAAAGTGTCCATTTTTACGATATTATAGATAGGAAAATTCATCTACGACATCATCATTCAAGAAACGAAAATCTTCACGAATATCCTGAAATCTGATGGCACTTCAGGGTAACGATCGAATTAAAATACCTCCCATTTTACTGCACTGTAAACAGCGATTGTATTAACTGTTTTTTAAACCCAAAGATGGCAGATCCCAGCTTTCTACAGCGTTTACAGGGTCAGCGGCGTTAAAACCAAAGAAGAAATCAAGGTAGTTTAGCCCTTTTCAGGAATTTAAACCAATTCCTCATAATACAGTGGAACCTCACATAACGAGCATAATTGGTTCTGGAGTCTTGCTAGTTATGTGAAACACTCGTTAAGCGAAACAATTTTTACCATAGAAATTCATGTAAAATACAATAATGCGTTCCATGCCGAAAAAGATACTCAAAAATTGAAATTTTCAAAAAAATACTCATAAAAACGTTATGTGTAACATTTATTTAAAGAAAAAGATGAAGATGAATCACGCTCCTTAACAATTGTTAAGGAGCGTGATTCATCTTCATCTTTTCTTCATTTTTAAGGTTATTTTTAGTCTCTTATACAAGCTGCTC
>JAUJYV010003110.1:0-10799 GCA_033995625.1 Ophyiulus pilosus | reverse complement strand
TGATGGAGATGGGTCAGTATTCTTCAACATGTTGAGGAATACAATGTTTGAGGTTTGTCTTGAGTATTTGTATGTTTTTTGTTTGCATGTTTCATGTTTAATGTTTAATTTTTAGTGTAGTGTAGTGGGCACAAATGGCATTACGATGCCATTAAATGTAAGATTTTCGTGTATCTTGAAAACAACATGGATGACCTTTTCGCCTACTCCATGCACAATAATAGCAGTAATAGCAGTGGTGTCAAATGTCAAAAATGTTTGATACCCGACATTCTGCATTATGTTGCGACGTCGGTGTAAACAACCGTTCACAATCTCACTAATGCGGCATTCAATGTCCTGACGTAAGTGTCCCAACATTTAGAGCATCGTAAGAACCGGGCTTAATGCGCTATTCCCACCGGACCTATATGCTCGGATTTCCGTCTGCTAGCTGACGATTTTCAAGGTGCGCACTAATGCTAGCGTGCCATTCCGCCGAGCTGAAAACCACGTCCATAATACAGTGGAACCTCGCATAACGAGCAATATGAATTGTAAAAAAGTGACTCGCTTAACGAGCGACGTGGATAGGGGAATCCCCGAATTGTGCGATGGAACTTTTCGTGCCATTGCTACATCAGTTTGTGTTTCGCTTTACGAGTAAGCCTCCGGAACGAATTATGCTCGTTATGCGAGGTTCCACTGTAATCTGCTAAATAATTCAATTCAACTCAGTACCCTACAGTCAGCAAATAAATGCCATATGGTGGGAGGGGGGGAGGTCGTACCCAATTTTAGGAGAATGCTCCTACTGTTTGTTTGTTTGTTGATTTTTAACATTGGCCTATTGGGAATTTTGCCTACAATCAACACCGGACCTCGGTTTAAACTCTCATCCGAAAGAGCCGCCACTCAGGGAATTTCTCCCATCCGTAAAAATTCCCACCGACCTCGACCGGGGAGCAAACCCCGCAACCTAGGATCGAGAGGCGAACACTCGGCCATCGGCGTCGGCTTCAATGTCAATGTTAATGTCGGCTTCATATGTTGGCAGACGACCCAGTGGAACGAGCAGAAAAAACACGGCAGAAAAAATAACACAAATGTTAGATATAAACGAAAGGGAATGTTTGGGGAAAGTTCATATATTGTGTTTTCGTTTATTATTACTTGCTTAGACACAGCTTAGCAAGAGCGCGCCGTTGCTGTGCTAGTCTGTCTACTGTTCATTTGGTAGGAAAGGTCATCAAATGACACCATAACGGTAAATGCTGCTGAAGGTATGAGCATTTCCCATGTCGCCAAATGTCTTCATGTATTTTATAAAATTTAACAAAATACCACAGCTAACCTATTTTTCAGCCAAAGTGGTCCAATCTAGTTTATTGGCATTCTCACATTCACAACCTCTATTGACATTTCTATGGCCTACAATGCCACTGGTCATCGCTGGTCACTCTTCCAGAACTTCAACTCGTTTCATTACATTTCCATCGGTGTTTATAAGTACCCGCAGGTCGCTTGCTGAAAGTCATAGCTGTTGAACAAATATCTCGTCTTCAGGCCATATCCTCATGTTTGCCTTGCCAGCCATCAGAAAGTCCAATTTCCCATTCAGGAATTTAATGAAACGCAGTTAGTTACGCGCCTCCAGAATTATTTCCAAATAACTGGCTTTAACAGGGACATTAATAGGAGCTAAGAGCCCTAAAGGTGCTCCAGCAGCCTTGGACATCACAGATGCGAAGCTACATCACCGCGTCTTAGACATTCGCGGATTTAGCAGAACTTTATTAGTGAAAGATGAGGCCATTGGGAGGTCATAATGGGTCGACAGACTTCCGGTACAAACATATTGAAAATCCTGTCTCACATCAGCCGCGTTATGGGGTTAAAGTGACAATATTACAGCAATATCTCGAGCTAATCGTGAATGGAAGAAGCCATAAAGACACTGGAATTCAACGGAGCACGTCTTTTAGCTTCACTTTTTCAACATTGATACACAATACGAGTGAATGCAATTTGTGTCTCAGAAAAGATACCGGTTATCATTTCATTTCTTTTGTATGTGTACATGATGTACTTAAAGGAACATTTTTTTTTTGTAAAATTGTGTTTATATAATCTAGTTGAAATTAGACAGTTTTCATAATTATGTATGCAAAACAATTTTTATCGTTTTCAATAATCATGCTCTCTCTACTTTGCATAAAACTGTCTGATCAAGTTTTAACATTGTACATAAAGCCAAACATTGACAATGTTTTCAAATGTGATTACAGTATGGGGCCATTCAAAGAAAAAGCCACCAAAATTCCTTCAAGAATTGACCTACCCCCCATACTCTCTGTTTACACGGTGTCCAGACAACAAAATGAAATGCTTATTTCAGGGTATTGGTTCAACAAATGGCCCATAAAGCATTCTTTGGTGGCCCTTGTCAACATAAATAACCCATTTAATTAACGCCTTTTATATCTACAAATAATCGTAAGTTGGATTATTTTTAACTTAATAAAATTAATTACGCACGTAAAATTTTACTCTTTTAACTATGTGTATTCAATTGTTTACTGGAAAAATAACGATGTAAACAATTAGAAAAATATAGTACCCAACTCTTTAAATACCTTTCATATATGGAAATTAGAATGTGTGGTCCACTGGTTCTGTGAAAGTACTCTTGCCAGTCATTTGGGATGTGAAGTTGGACCACCCTGGTATATGTTAACAAGCGATGCTCTACTTTAAAAGGTTGAATTTCTTCAAGTTTCTTTAAAACTTTTAAAAGTTAAATATTTTCAGTCCTTTTATATAATAAATGAAAAAAAAATTAATCTGATTTAAAGAGCTTAAAGTCTACAGCCCGTAGAAAAATGCGAACTATTGATTTTCGAATTAATTTAAGCTCCATTTACAAGAAGTATGGAGAAAAAAAAGCAAATCAGACCCTGAATTGGCATTTGAACCACGTCTCCCCAGAGCAATCTAACAGAGGCTCAATTGAAGTGAAGCGTAGTTTAATCCAACGAAAACTTTAGAAAAATGATGTAAATGACCTGAAGGTATTACAATTTTTCGTACATTCTGGATAGTTAAGAAGATTTATTTGAATTAACCATCCCATCATTTTATTAAAGAATTTAAAATAATTTTGAAAGATTAATAATACTTCATAGAAGATGTTGAACTTTTGAGCACATCGAAAGATATTTTTAGTCTTGCCAGTCTAAAAAATATTCTACATGTATTCAACATGTATTCTACATATGATATTTATGACATAAATGTTGACTACATGTATTACCAGAAATGCAACACGATGCAGAAAAATACGACTGGTATTTTTATGAAGTTAATGTTCAAATAACTGGGCAATAAATTAGCAGTAATTGCTAATCTGGAACTACTTTTAAAAATGTGTTGAAGATTTCAGAAAGCTGAAAATCTGTTTAAAATTAAAATGATCAATATTTAATATGCCATGATTTGGTCTCCTTTGTTAATTACAACATGCAAAATATATGTAGGTTTATTTTAAGCTAAATACCCTATTCGATAAAACAAATTTGTGTAACGACTAAACTTATACAGTAGTTAACTCACGCGGCATGGTTGTAGGATTTAAGACTAGTTTGAACCCATTTTTTGATAAAATTTCCATGTAAACACGTTGGTGCACATGAAAAACGGGCAAGGATTCTTGGAAAAATGAGCACATGAGAAATTTCACACCTAACATGGTTACAATGCGCAATTTTTCCTGGTCAATATTGGCAAGTTGACAGAATGGTTTGCAATTCTGCCTGTATCTGTGACTTGAATCCAAATAAAGGTTTCACAATTTAAGAAGAGGATAATGTGGAAAATATTCCAAATTTACGAGTGAGACACAACAGACCGTCCAAGCCAAAATTTTGCTGTTGGAAGCGTGCAGCACATTCGGCTAAAGGCAACAGACTTTCTTATGAAATCAAAATGAAATTAAGCGTTGCACGTGTTGGTCTTTATGCCATATGGGCCCATTCAATCCCATCCATTATCAGTCCAGTTGAAAACGAGGCTGCTGGAGCTAAAACGAGTTTATGGAGCAATTATTTGCATAGCCGTTCAGTTTATTTGTTTCTTCGTTTGGTAATGGGCGAAGAAACACCAGCTGGTTCATATCGTCCTATCAAAATTCGTTTTGCGAGTAAATGATGAAGTCTGACCTACTTTCTTCCGAATAAAACTAATCCATCTTTTTTTTCGTATTTCCGTAAGAAAGCTTAGTTTTAAAGTCAACGGCTAAACAAATTTACAAAACTAAACGAGTGGTTTTCATTCCAAATTAGAGGCACATTTTGTCCTTGGCCAACAAAGCCCACAAACACAAGAACCTCTAGGTGAAGTATAGGAGTTGAAAGGCGAGTTTATATGAATCTTATTGGCTGAAAATAAAGCCCTATATTCCAAACGGGTTTTCAGTTATGGCTCATCTACAATATACCTTACAATCACACAAGGCACACATTTTCCAAATTGTGCTTCATCACATAATCAATGAAATACAGCCAAATAAATACTGTATAGAAAGAATAATTAAGATCAAACAAAATTTTGGGAGACGTGCATCCAGTAAACTGATTTGAGTAATTTAAATTAAAAAAAGCTGTCCTCTCGGTCAAATAACATTAATTGGGAATCAAATCATTTAACTGAAATGTTTGGGGCAACACTGACTGGACCCACAATGGGGACTTGATAAAGGTAAAAGGTAGGGGAAATGTCTGGTGATATAAGAGAGGTTTAGCCAATCACGTTAAACGAAGACGAGATTGACAGCACTGGCAGTTGGAATGTCATTGGAATGCCATGCTTTGCATAGGGTAGTCCTTCACATTCCAGCCGCCAGTGCTGTCAATCTCGTCATCGTTTAACGTGGCTGGCTAAAGCTATTATTGTATTGTTATATATTTTGGAACCAGAGGAAATTCCCAGTTGGAAACGGGAAAAATGCCGCTTAGGAAACGGGACAATGTCGTGTTGGAAACAGGAAAAATGCCCAGTTGGAAACAGGCAAATACACCAATATTGCTTGAAACTGATACTTGTGAGAGGACTGAGTTTGTGACGTCACCGAGACGGCAGCCAAGAATAGGAAGCAATTCGTGAACAGGCTACACTAGGCTGAGTTTATCTGTGACAGAATAGTCGTATTTTTATGGCATATTTAGTAACAGCGCTTCTGCTAAACTACACTCGAAACAAAAGTTTCCAAAGAACAACCGAGAACTACTTTTCTATGTTCAGTCCAATTTGAACCCTAGCCGAACGTCTATTGACAAGTTCGGCCGAAACTGAGACCTATAGAATCGGCGAAAAAAAAAATATACAAAGCACCTAGGATTCCTAGGTATCTTTTCTATTAAAATAAAACTTTGTAATGCAGACAAGCCTAACTTGCACTGTCGTTCCGTCCAATAAACTTTCATTCAATTTCCTTCTATCGAAAATACTGACATTGTGCATTATAGAGAAAATTACATTTTTCATATGCATATTTTTCTTTCTTTAGCTGAGAAAAAAAAAGTACTGTTTGTTAAAAACACTCATGGTGTGCCATGTTATCTCAACGTATTGTCAATACACATTTCTCGTCTAATGTTCTACCTTCCATTGCCCCCTCTCCATATGTTCCATATCTATATTTCTTTCAAATTGATCATAAGGAATATAACTCAATCTATTTAATCAGTATCACAAAAATTAATCATCAATCCACAAAATATGGAAATTAAAGTATTGAATGGAACTAAGTGCATATCATCAATAAGTACTTATATTTTTTCCCTTACAATTTAAAAATAAAAATACATGAACTTTTTTAATTAAAATTTTAATTTTTTAACCTCAAGCAAATAGCATAATTATTGTTTTGCATAAGATCACTTATGTTCTGTTTTTTATTTATTTTTACTCTAGGTTATCAATTATCCAAGGTATAATGTATTTAAAATCAAGGGTAAATGTATCAATTTTAATATCCTCGATCTTTGACTTGCTGTACATTCGCGTGTTATATTTTTACCTCAATGTAAGGATCTGGTAGTCAACTTCCAATCATCATATTTAGCCCTAATCTTAAATCTTAAATCCTTAAAATTGCACATTCTGTTTATGAACACTTGGGGATACGCATAAGATTTCAAAGAAACGTCATCGACAAACCATATCAACACATTACATGTATAAACCATGGTTTGCATTATAACTAAATAACATCGTTAACAATCATTATACGACTTCAATCAACGCTTGAAATTTATTTGTAATAATCAGAACTGCTTTTTCCAAGATCACATTATCTGCGAAGAATCATCCTACCAATAGCAGTTCGTGGTACTCGTAATCTTTAACTATAAAATGGCAAATGGGAATAATTTGCTCGTTTGGGCACGGATGAACTTCGCTCTCATAAATAATAAAAGAGTGCGTGCTCTATTTTAGACCTCAAACTACCGTAATTGGGTTGCTCAAATGAAGGATTAATGAGTTAGTTAATCATGTTCTAAATCCCACTTTTTGCACAAAGGAGTTTTTTCTTTGCACAGTGTTTTCTCATTTATACCCAATTCTGGTAATGATATTTCCACTCCGAAACTTGAAGTGTATTTCTATCATTTGACAGAATAAAAGTCAGTAAAAGTTAGTCATCACAAACACGCAGTTTGTCTTCGAAGATGGAGGGTATTGTGTGGTTTGCTTTAGTGGTTTACACATTTTATATGCATATTTATTTCAAACTATTTCTATGATCACAATACGTACATGTGTTTCGATGCATATAGCAATAAAACGGCATTATGGATATTATCCTCATATGTACAAAATTGACATTTACAGATTCTTGAAACACCAATGTTTTATAAAACATTCTTCCATTTTTCCAAACACAATTTTAATTAACCGCTATAAAACATGTTAAGAACGTACTTTACACCCATGCATGTTAATGTACAAGGTAACAAGGTGTACAAGGTAATAAGACCGGAAAGTTCGGTGAATGGTCCAAGTGTGGAAATTTGACGCAAACGAGAAACATGTGTCAGCATACAAATTGAGTGTTGATTCGTAAGCTAACAGAATGTGTGACATACGCAGACATTTCGTGAAGTTTCCGGGTCATTTACTAGCAATTGTCAGCAAACCTTGTCAATTCGTGTCGTTACAGGTACAAAATGGAGCCGAGAGTCAACATGAAATTTCATAACTGTTTTTTAATTAGAAAATGTAATGATTGCAGTTTTTATATTTTTATTTTTCGATATATTATCTATATTTTATATTTTTATATTTCACTGGTGGAAAACACGATTGTATGACAGTTATGAAATTTCATGTTGACTTTCTGCTCCATTTTGTACCTGTAACGACGCGAATTGACAAGGTTACATTCTTTTAGTTTGCATGTCAACGCTCAATTTGCATGCCGAAACATGTTTCTCGTATTCTCCTAACTTTCCGGTCTTACCTTGTATTTATCTTAGACAATGGCTACTTTCGTTACAGGACATGTTACTAAATTATGTGAATGATTATACGGTATTAAATACGCGTCAATTTCCATAAAATATTGTGTCGAGTAAATGGTTGTTTGAAAAACAGTTTGTATAACGTTTACATAAAGTTTTGAACGTGGCTGATACGGGTGAATAAAAACATGGTTTGAGTCAATTTAGATCTTACTTAAAAAGCAAGAAACTTTTTTTTTGTCATTTCTTCACACTTTCCCCAAAGTCAGCGTCTCATATATTTTCTCGTGTAATTGTCGAAGCGAAGGGTAAACGCGATGAATGAGAGGTGTATTAAACGTTACCCTTTTATAGGCAATCACGTTGAGAATGGGCCCCAGCCGAGAAGTAACACGAAAGAGTTCAATTAACCTCCTAGGTGGTGAGCTTGATGATCCGTTTTTATTTGATTTCTTATTTCGGACAAAGCCTGCAATTGGGAGATAATTTTCTTCGACATTCGTTTTATTTCTGCGGAATGGCAGAAAACGAGAAGGAATTCGGGTATTAAACTGCCATTCCTCTCCCCCCTCCTCAACTAGAGACCGAAATTGATTAGGCATTATTTTAATCAAGTGATCAAACTGCTTGGTAGAGAGATAAGACAATGGCAAGGAAAGTCATTGACGACAGAAATCCGCAGGAAACCAAGAAGAAGCCTACTTCTGGATGGCGACTTAATGAAAACTTAAGATAGTCTGGCAAGGATTCAGAGTTAACTTAATCAAAGAAAAAGGAGAAGAGAAAAAAAAAATCTTCGTTATTTACTAATTAAATACCGTAGGAAACTCAGACTTCTGGTCTGACTTTTGTTTTTGTGTGCTTCTTCCTAATTAATAAATTTGTAGGGGCAGGTAAGGAAAAAAAAGGGCTGAACCGTCTTTTTAGCAATTGCGATTTCTGTTTACAGAGCTAAAAATATCCAGTTTATCAAAAATAAAGTCGAACAATTTGCAATTTGCAAATTCACTTTTCCAGACAACTTCAGGATTAGCGTTTAGAATTTTTAAAATGTATTCGAATTTTCTATCTTTCTTTAGCTCTTTCATATTTATATAGGAACGATGCAAAGTATAGGGACAATTACTCTTGAAACATCGACGATTTTACATCTTTGATTTCGACTGAGTTCTAAATATTCAGCCTATACCAAAATTTAATTTACACCTTTTCGTATGTTCAAATTCAAAAATATTTTACATAATCATGAATCAACCAAATGAAAAGTAAAAATAATGTTAAACTGTAAAGTTACGTAAAAACAAAACAATTAATAGAATTCATTGAATTTTGCATGAAAATCATCTATAAAATATCTGTTTGTGTATTTTTAAGTAAATTTTTAATTTACACAAAAGCCTAACGTGACTAGGCACACATTTTCAAGTACAAGTTCCATACACACGTATATATCATATCAAGGCTGATTTTAATAAATTGTAAAATCATGATAAAACAAGTACATATCACCATTGGCTTCAGTACGGTTGGAAGTATAATTGTTGTTTTACTGCACTATTCTTGAAAGTATAGGTTCTTGAAAGGTTATTTGATGGAAATTTATCCTTCAGTGGTTACATGCAGTTGATATATTATTCTACCCCAGGTTTGGTCTTGTGACCCAAGTAATTTTCTAACATGCGTTATTAACAAGACATGCAATACATTTAATGAGAGCAAATAAGTTATTTTTTCTCTGAATTCCCTGAAGTCCATCCACACTACAATAGTTGCATGTTTCCAAACATCCCATACAAGTCTTATAGACAAGTCTGGTTGAATGGGTGTTGAATATTAAAAAGAAGAAAATACCCCAAAGACATAGTAATTATAAATTTGTCATTGCATGAAGATTTAATTTAAATAAACTTCAAATGAGGTTCTACAGCAGTTCGCACCCTGGTCGTTTCTAGAGAGTTTGAGCCATCCAACGTTAACGATAACGATAACGTTAACGAGAAACAGCGCTGGAAGCCCGGAATGGCATTGGAATGCCATGCTTCGCATAGGGTAGTCCTTGACATTCCGGACCGTCAGCGCTGTTTCTCGTTGTCGTTACCGTTATCGTTATCGTTTCGTTAACGTTGGATGGTTCATGCAAACTAATGTCACCCAACTGCGTTACCCAAAGGAGTCAAAATTGTCATGGCACATCCTCTGTTAAAGTTTTTTATCATTTTCTAGCATCTTCCACATCTTGAATAAAATAATCTTATCTATGATGAGCATTATACTAATGTTTTATATTTAAAATTGGCCTATAAAAGGGCAATTTTCGACCCTTCATCACACAACGATTGAAAAATTCTGTTCTATTTAATATATTTCGAATATATACTTCGATGAAAACTGCTTCATGATGCGTTGACTTGTTCCACAGCCCTATTTCGATTACCACGATAGTCTTTCTTTTAACTCGACAAATTTGCATATTGCAGTCATCCATCAAAAGGCGCTTTGGCACATGTCGCTGAACCTTATCGAAAGCCGGCACTTTCATGGCGGTTAGGAAATGGTCAAAAAATTAAAATGAATGGTTGATTTTAAATGGCCGAATACTAAGACGCGTTCAACGGTCATAGCGAATATGTCGACGGGACGTGATTGATTGAGTTTCCCGCGCAATTCCTACCATAAAATATGAATTCGCGTGATTTATAGATACGGAATAAACCGCTCTACTTGGATACAAATCGTGCCGTATACTAGAATATTAAAATGCTGCAACGAACGCTTTGGTATACACATGCAAAACACCGAAAATTTTCATATTTCATATTCCTTCCACAATGATTAATGAATGGAACCGTTGATTTCAATATGACTTATCAGGGGTTTCAAAAACATTGGAGATTGGGGTGCTGCCTGCCACGTGAGCCAACCAATTACGTGAGGTTTCCAAGAATATGGGTTATATCCAGGAGTAACGAAAGCAAAACTATCATTTCATATTCCAATGTTTATAAAATACAGAGCAATCTCGCTATAACGCGAATTTTGGGATATATTACAGGATGATATACCATATTTTCTATTCATGTCTACTGTATTCAACTACTATCATATTCGTTACTATATCCTATATAAAATACAATTCATCATTTTTTAAGTTAACATCCAGTTAACAAGAGTATTTTGAAGGTGCCAATATTTTTTTCTGATTTCTATAGTACAGTGGTACCTTGAGATACGAGTGCCCTAACATACGAGATATTTGAGATACGAGCCGTCGAGCGAGCGAAGTTTTGCTTTGAAATACGA
>JAUJYV010003109.1:0-10801 GCA_033995625.1 Ophyiulus pilosus | reverse complement strand
AAATGTCCGAAAACATAAATGACCATATTGCGATATTTCCACAAAAAGATATACTAGGACCAATATATTCCATATTATATTTCCCTAAATGTCCAAAAATATTTAAGCCCATATATGATATTTTCATAAATGTCCAAAAATATTTAAGCCCAAATTACGATATTTCCATAAATGTCCGAAAACATAAATGACCATATTGCGATATTTCCACAAAAAGATATACTAGGACCAATATATTCCATATTACATTTCCATAAATGTCCGAAAATATTTTTGCCCAAATTACGATATTTCCATAAATGTCCGAAAATATTTTTGCCCATATATGATATTTTCATAAATGTCCGAACATATTTAAGCCCAAATTACGATATTTCCATAAATGTCCGAAAATATTTATGACCATATACGATATTTCCATCAATGTCCATAAATGGTCAAAAATAAAAAATACAATTATTCAATGTTGCATGTTGGTAGCATATTCACATCTCAATTCCATAGGCTTATTAGGCTCCATGTATTTCCCAAGCGCTTGCATTAGCCAATGACAAAAGCAGCAAGTTCAAACACATTGCCCGTGTATTTCCTATGGCTAGGGAGCTCCCATGTTAAACGAAAATTTTCTCTTCATCGAAGCAGTTTTTCTCTTTTTCGCCTTTTGCCCAACTTTTGAGTGCCAATTTTTGTTTGATTGACGTGCCGAGGGCGTGGCCACGCCCACAAGTCTTAATACAGAACATAGCACGATACATACATTTCCAATGCGATTACATTTAGGCCTACTTATAAACGCAACTATGAACAAATTGTAGATCTATAACCAAACTACGAACTACTGCCGAAATTTAGATACAATCACTCCCCGGTCTTTACCGATGGCAACTCGCAAATATCCACTCTCACACATAACAATTAACACGATTCGAACGATCGAGAATATAAAGTCGCTAAAGGATTCGAATTTTTGTCGTAAAACTGGATACACTACCTAACAAACTTCCGAGGTTCCGAAATGTTACACCAGTACTGTAACCAGTACTTGTAACCAGTACTGACGAAAACACCCATCTTGCAATCCGCAAACAGTCCCGATCAATTAAAACGTCCGTGTTTGTATCAATAAGATCTTCGTCCAAAAAAACAACAACAGCCGACATCTTGCCTTCTTCTTCTTCTGTGCATTCCAAAAAATAACGGAATTTTCCAGGTAGCCGTTTACAAAGTTTACTCGAACGCGTACGCTAGCGAGCGCTCTGTGTTTTTGTAATTTAGCTAGAGTTTAGCGTCAGCTCCGAGCGCTGCTTTTATTAGCACGAGTGCATTTCGAATTTTCCCGGCATACCTTTCGTTCTCTTCTTGTTGGTGTTTTTGGAACATGGCTGCTCGGCGAATTAACGAGGTAATTAACTTCATTATTTTGCATTATTTAGTCTTAAGTTTTGCAGTCAGTGTGTTGAAAAGGAACCATTAATGTCTTAGGAGTTGTAACGATGCAATTTTTGGTTGATTTCATTGAAAAAAAGTTTAGAAATCGAGCTTCGAAAATTAACTAGTGTAGGCGCGCGCTAGTTTAACATTAGCTAATGCCGGGCCTAATCAGATTAATTATAACCCCATTTGTAAGTTGACTTTATTAAATATGTGTATAAGCATGGAAAGGTAGACGTTCAGAGATACTTTCGGATGTGTTTTTCTTTCGAGTTAGACACAAATTTGATATTTCGCGAAGTATTATAGACTAGTGTATGCGGGATCTGGGTAAATATTTACATTTGGAATAGGTGTGGGCGTGTTCAGTTGCTTAACGGTTTTTATGGCCACGCCTACTTGTCAATCACAAGTAGAAAAAAACGGCAAAGTTGGCGAAGAGATGAAAAAGGTAAAATTTGCTCAAATGTTGTGAAAAGCTTCTTCTTTAACATGGGAGATCCCATTGCCATTGAAAATGTATGGGGATTGACTTTTCCCATTGACTGTGTCTTAGGGTATACGAAAGCTTGAGATTTATTACTGCGCATGCTCACTAAATGGAGATTACAGTAATTCTCACATTATTAACATGTTATATATTTACATTAAAAAAACACGTTCCAAACATGTTATACATTTACGATTTTTTAAAATTGTTTTACAATATTTACGATTTCTTGCAATACATGTTATATATTTATGATTTCTTACAACATTTTAAACATGTATTTACAATTTTTTTTAAAACTTATTTTATTCATGTTATATTTACTATTTTTTTTAGAAAGATTATAGACATGTATATTTACGATTTTTTAAATATTTTTAACATGTTATACGTTTACGATTTCTTACAACATTTTAAACATGTTATATATTTACGATTTCTTACTACATTTTAAACGTGTTATATATTTACGATTTCTTACAACATTTTAAACGTGTTATATATTTACGATTTTTTACAACATTTTAAACGTGTTATATATTTACGATTTCTTACAACATTTTAAACATGTTATATATTTACGATATTTTACAACATTTTAAATGTGTTATGTATTTACGATTTCTTACAACATTTTAAACGTGTTATATATTTACGATTTCTTACAACATTTTAAACATGTTATATATTTACGATTTTTTACAACATTTTAAACGTGTTATATATTTACGATTTCTTACAACATTTTAAACATGTTATATATTTACGATTTTTTACAACATTTTAAACATGTATTTACTATTTTTTTAGAAACATTTTATTCATGTTATATTTCATGTTATATTTCTTACAACATTTTAAACGTGTTATATATTTACGATTTCTTACAACATTTTAAACGTGTTATATATTTACGATTTCTTACAACATTTTAAACGTGTTATATATTTACGATTTCTTACAACATTTTAAACATGTTGTATATTTACGATTTCTTACAACATTTTAAACATGTTATATATTTACGATTTCTTACAACATTTTAAACGTGTTGTATATTTACGATTTCTTACAACATTTTAAACATGTATTTACTATTTTTTTAGAAACATTTTATTCATGTTATATTTACGATTTTTTTTACGTTTTAAACATGTTATATATTTAAAAATTTTTAGAAATATTTTAGACATGTTGTATATTTACGATTTTATACAATATTTTTAACATGTTACATATTTACAGTGTTTTGCGACATTTACAATATGTATTTACGATTTTTTTAGAAACATTTTAAACATGCTTTATAGATAACATTTTTTAAAAAACATATATATTTTTAAAGTGAACGCAAATCGATTTTCATAACATGTTTGATAGCAAATTGCGAAATCACGTGTCCGCGATATTTTAAAACCATTTTGAAGAAGAGTTGTATTGTGTACTTAAGTGAATCAAATGAACTGAAATTGGTATTTTCACAAGTTGCGTGTTCGCAAAAATTGGCATCTTTTCAAACACATTTTTAAACAGGTTTACGTAACATGTTTAATACAGCAAATTGGGAAATCGCATATTTGCGATTTTAGAAAAATATATTTCTTTAAAAGCTGTATTCAAGTGCGAGTTTCTAAAGAGGTTGTGTAATCGCAAATTGGGGATTTTATTTTGTGAAAACATTTATTTCAAGTTATATAATTTCAGTGTACGCAAATTGTGATTTTCAGAACATTTATTATAGCGTTTTAGCAAATTTTTTTTAAAGAAGCCAAGTCATTCATTCAATTGAGGTTTAACCGTGCCAACCAGTTGAAAGGGTGCCGACAGGATGTTTACAATTTCATAAGTCGTAGGAGAAATAAAATGTACCCAATGGGGTTTGGAGGGGGGTTCAAAGGGGACAGTATGCCAGAGGGGCCGGGGGACTTGGTTATTGTTGAGGGGGAGAAATACCTTTTGTGTACTTTTACATAGCTGATTATGATCTTTGCGTAATGTTTAGCAAGAACACTGATATCAATATAGTAGGACCTACACAATGTACATATCGGCATTTCTGAAAGTTCCTGTACACATCTGACAGTAGAGAGATTGAGCCAGCCAAAGCCTTAACGTTAACCTTAACGTTAGTAGCGGGAAGGGAGGCGCCACGGACTGAACTACCCAATGAACTATCTGAACGTCATGAGTGCGCATGCGTGGTTCTTCCCTTCCCGTCTCTATCGCTAAGGTTAACGTTAAGGCGTTGGCTAGTTCAATAGAGAGTTAGAGCCAACCAACGTTATCGTTATCGTTTCGTTAATGTTGGCTGCATGCTGGCTCAATTTCTCTGTTAACACTATATATAGGTACTGTCGTTTGAATAATGCATTGTGCAGTCGAACCCGCTTAATTGCACACCGGATAAAGGCACATATTTTGCAAGCCCCATGTGCAACTTTTGTATGTAATTGTGACCGGATAATTGCATAAACGGGTTAATTGCACATTTTCGGCTTGCTGGGTCGTTGTGCAATTAAGCGGGTTCGACTGTAGTTTGAATAATCTATTGTAAAGTCGAACCCGCTTAATTTCTCAAACCGGATAAATGCACATATTTTGCAAGCCCTATTTGTATGTAATTGTGATGGGATAATTGCATAAACGGATTAATTGCACATTTTCGGCTTGCTGGGTCGTTGTGGAATTAAGCGGGTTCGACTGTAGTTTGAATAATCTATTGTAAAGTCGAACCCGCTTAATTGCACACCGGATAAATGCACATATATTGCAAGCCCCATGTGCAACTTTTGTATGTAATTGCATAAACGGGTTAATTGTACATTTTCGGCTTGCTGGGTCGTTGTGCAATTAAGCGGGTTCGACTGTAGTTTGAATAATCCATTGTACAGTCGAACCAGCTTTATTGCACACGGGATATTTGCACAAACCGGTTAATTGCACATTCTCGGTTTGCTGGGTCGCTGTGCAATTAAGCACATATAGTATATGCATCTTCTTTCCCAATATTGCTCTACATGCAACTTGATTTTATACAGTACAACTCCTCTTATCCGATCATAATTAAGACCGGATGTTGGCTGGTTGGTTAAGTAGAGGGATCCTTTACGAAATTGGCTGTTGTCGATATAATGAACTTTGGGCCAAGTGGTTTGTTGCCTCGATTGTGATCACCAGTTTCCATAATCAATTTGTAGATTGCTTTGAACGCTGAGGTGTCACTCTGCTAGCCCCGAGGTTCTGTAACAATTTAAACTCGATGGTTGAACAGCCTTAGGAGGCTGGAACGCCATACTTTACCCACGGCTTTTCAGCCGCCTTAGGCTGTCGGAGTCACCGATCCGAAGATGCTTAATGTATAGCATTCCCGTGATTATAAACTATCCATTGTGCTGTTGTTGTTATACATTTGAAAATTCTTTCCAAGGGCCTGACTATGCAATTGTGCTCCAGTGCACTTTCCCAAACAGCACGTTACTCAATTACTTCCCCCTCTTTGGGTTTTGAGGATGAAACCCGTGCCCCGAGTTAAATGCAATTTATTGATTGAAGTGAACGCGATCTAGTTTCATAGTTTGCAATTCATTGTGTAATTAATTAGGAACGGAATTCACGCCATAATTGGCCACCTAGACTGGTGTGCAATCAGCGATTGCCTCGCATGCCTTTTACTATACCACCAAATAAGTAATTGATCTTTTTTTTTTTTTAACCGGTTAAATGGCGCTCATCACAAGGAGGATGGAAAGCATATTATACCCTGCTTGAACGAGATAAGATTTTTCGTGGAAAAATCTGGAAATGCGCCACAATTTATGGCCCGATCACAAACCTCTGGAGTATCCTCCAAAAAAAAAAAATTTTTTTAAAGCATTTTCTCCTCCATTTTTTTCTTTCTTTCTCGCAGACAAAGCAGGCATTTTCTATTCACCGTGCGCATTAATGTCAGGGACACTATCCGTAAAAGTCGTAACTGTTTTAACTGCTTTAAATGGTGGGAAGGTGATGCTTCTGCTACTTGTACACTTTTTATACGGGTGTGGGAGTTGAAATCGAGGGGATGAAACCACTTAGTGGAACGTGAAATTAAAAGAAGAAGAAGAAAAAAAAAATCATAAAGTTGACTAAAGCGGCAACCGAAATTTAAGGACAATGCAATAACGTCAGACACGCCGTAAATTCCCAATGTACTAGAAAATTGCCGGGAAAAGGGCCTCTCTCTCGCAGGCCCGTTTCGAAACAACCACGTTTACGGTAAATCAGATTTTGGTCAATTTTTAATGGAGCGGTGGATGCATGATGGTGGTGTAGCTCCATCCCTGCTGCATTCATTTCATGCCTTCGTGGGGTTTGTTTTATGCATGAAAGGAAATGAGTTACGCCGTTAATTCGCGACCCAAAGTTATGAGGGGTTTTGGAAGGAATAACACCTTGTTATGTTCGCGAAGATTGCGTGTGAATATGCCGTTAATGGAGAGATTGAGCCGGCCGACGCATTAACGTTAACCGTAACGTTAGAAGCGGGAAGGGAGGAACCGCGGACTGAGAAGGCAACTTTAAGGAAACGGTAACGATAACGATAACGAGAAACTGCACTGGCGCCCCGAAATGGCATTGGAATGCCATGTTTCGCATAGGGTAGTCTTTGTCATTCCGGGCCGCCAGCGCTTTTTATCGTTATCGTTATCGTTATCGTTTCTTTAACGTTGATTTGCTCAAACTATACGTCTTAACCAACGCCTTAACGTTAACCTTAACATTAGAGACGGGAAGAGAGGAGCCGCGGACTGAACTACCCTATGAACTAACTGAACGTCATTAGTGCGCATGCGTGGCTCTTCCTTTCCTGCCTCTAACGTTAAGGTTAACCCGTAAGGCGTTGGCAGGCTCAATACAGAGAATAGCGAGTTTGAGCCAGCTAACGCCTTAACGTTAACCTTAACGTTTAAGCGGGAAGGGAAGAATCGCGGACTGAACTATCCAATGAGCTAACTGAACGTCATTAGTGCGCATGCGTGGTTAACTTAAAGGTTAACTTTAAGGCCTTGGCTGTCTCAATACAAAGTTTGAGCCAGCCAACCTTATCGTTGTCGTTTCGTTAACGTTGGCTGGCTCAAACTCTATTGCGCCAGCCAACGCTTCTTCCCTTCCCGCCTCTAACGTTAAGGTTAACGTTAAGGCGTTGGCTGGCTCAAACTCACTAATAAAACTTTACGAAACATAGAAACGATACGGTTTTACAAAATAAAAAAATAGGAAAAACCCCGATAAAACGTACGTTTGAAATAATTTATTCCCATGAAATGCATGTTGGTGACACTGTCGCATAACGGCTCTTGAATGCACATGACATTTCAAGGCTATTAAATTAGCCGATTAATCGATTGGCATCGTCCAACTTATGTATATATAGCTTTTGGGATCGCGTTTCTAGTGATATTAGAAACGGGTGCCGTTATCACGTACGTTATTTGTAACTTTATAGTTTAATTCGCGCAGTTTATGCATTACTTTTATAGGCAATTTATTGTGTATTATTAACCCTTAAGCGATACAGAAGCCGAGCTATCAAAGACACTCCTCGGACTAAACGATGGGAAATAACTGCTTCCTAAGAACCATAAACGCGTATTTTATTATTGTAGATAATGTCACATGAATAAGTTACGAGCGTATCAAAATCTCTTGTGATTCCACACATGCGTGACACCAAATATGAATTGATGCAACAACCCCCTCGACTTATAAATACCGAGAAACAAATACACGTAGCTGTGCCAGTCTGCGATTGATCGATTATATATTTCGTATAGAAAGCTAATGTCTGTAATTTTCTCTTAGCAAATCACATTAGATTTACGACAAAAAAAAAAAATTAATAAAAAAATTAATGTCTGCTTGCCTACAGACAATCGTTAATTTGTTAGCTTAGTTATATACCCAATTAGTAGCCAAAAATCATTAAGCCGACGTTGGGACATGCTTGACATTCCTGTTGCTTATTGGTTTGGGCAATGTACTCGTATATCTTCTGCATATGGGGATGATAATGTTAGTACGGTATGGCTACTTTTGCTTTAATGCCTTTTAATGTCGAGACCATACTCGATATTGAATATCGATAAAAAAGTATCTGTCAAAAAAAGTAAGTTTAGGAAGGATAAAAAAGTGCGCTTGTGATGTGTGGTGTTGTGATGAGGCAACGCAGGGAAATCCCCTAAAGGGCTCGCTTAGGGCCCGAAATTTCTTCAATAATTGACTTTACCCTCCCACCCTGTACTCCCTGTGTCCATTTTGGCCCAGACTCCCCCGTGTTCCTTCAATTTCTTCCCCCCCCCCTCCCCCCACATACACTCCCTTAATTTTGTTTTTAAAAAAGGTTGTCCAGAAAATGTGTTGAAACATTCTGAAAACATTATGAAAAATAAAAGGACATTTGGGACTGGATACACATGTCTTCTGTCTGTTGTACCTTTCCCATTTCACTGATCTTTAAAACTTAAATAAAAAAACCAAAAACTGAAAAATAACATCATTAGTGGACGTCCATAATGGTTTCCCCCCCCCCCTCCACATGCCCTCCACATGCCCTCCACATGCCCTCCTCATGCCCTCCTCATGCCCTCCTCATGCCCTCCACATGCCCTCCTCATGCCCTCCCTCATGCCATCAGACCCCCCACCTCCCTCTTGAGGACGTCCTTTTTGAATGACCCCTTATTACGTCATCAGTTTTTTCTGTCTGTTTTAAGTTTGAATGTGTAACTAAAAAAGTGTACTAACAGTATGCATAATCAGTCAACATAAAACCAACATTGTGTGTTAATTGGTTAATGAGAACACTAATGATCATTTTCATTTATTTACAGGTGGTTCCGAAAAGTGCGCGATTCCAACTATGGCATCAGTATTTCTCCCCCTATGTAAGTAAAGTTTACTACAATGCACTAACATGTGATTTTCTTGCAGGATATATACGTTTTAATTGCATATTTTCGTAAGTTTCGTATGTTGGATACCATATATTCTTTATAAGTAGTTACATATTACACCGCACTACATGTACTATAGTAAAAGGAATAAATTTCCTGTTGAGGCTAATATGCAAAAATAGAAGAAGAAAATTCATAAATCATAACTTTGATACTCAATTTTAAGGGTAATCTAGATTTTTTTTATTACCTCGAAATATAAGGCAATTATCTCAGGAATTGAAACTCTGATTCCCAAAAGTTCTCGCAAGACGATGGATATATTTAGGCTACAATTTGTTACTATCCAATTTCAACCCGAACTGGCAAACAAAGAATAATGAAAAAAACCCCAAAAAAACCTTCTTGATTGCCTTCCTTCAAACGAAGATTTTTTTAATCCCCAAATGAGAAACGAATACTACTTCGTTTAATTAAAGACAGGGAAAATTTCGTCTCGGAATCTATCGTGACTAGAATATAACTTGGAGAAGGGATTTTTGGCCCTATTAAGAAACCCTTCTAAGAAAACGTAAGGTTTAGCAAGAAACAGTTTTTTTTTCTTTTTCCGGAATCAAAACCAATAGAAAAAGAGTTGTACAATATCAGAACATTACGCTCATAATGCTCTGAAAATCTATAGTCTACTGTCTTCGAAGTCCATGCTGTTAACCCCCACCCCCTTCACCCCCCTCCCCCCTCCCAAAAAAAATACAATCCATCTACATTGCTGTCAATTTACAACTCCGTGGTGATTGATATCTCGCCCATTAGCCTCTTACATACTACATTCTGTGTTAGTTATTTCGATTTCTATGTTAGCCATGGCCCGAGCTTATTTTTTTTAGATATCTAATATCCCATTTTTTTGTTACTTCAAATTGCCACGAAAAAATCGAGACGTTTTGTGACTGATGCGGAAATGATGTATTTCAATTAATTAAAAATAATGAGATTCGCTTAACGTTTTTAATGTGTCGTTGAGGGGACTAGTTAACACATTTTCTGGACACAATACTTTAAAAAAAAAAATAAGGAGGGGGAGGGTGGAGAAGGAGGGGGAGTCTGGGCAAAAATGGACACAAGGTGGACATGTGATAGGGTGGGTCAATTTTTAGGGGAATTTCGGGGACGTCTTTTTGAATGGACCCTAAGAAGTTATTGAAACTGTAATGTGGTTATTAGAGAGTTTGAGCCATCCAACGCTAACGAGACGATAACGTTAACGAGAAACAGCGCGGGTTCAAGTCCGGAATGTCATTTGAATGCCATGCTTCGCATAGATTAGTCCTTGACATTCCAGTCCGCCAGCGCTGTTTCTCGCTATCGTTATCGTTTCATTAACGTTGGATGGCTCAAACTCTCTAAAGTTTATATTCAAGTTTAACGCTCCAAAAGGGAGTTTTAGCATGCAAACGTCTTTATACATACCTTAACTTTAATAGCGGGCAGGGAAGAAGCACGCATGCGCACCCGTTACGTTCGGGTAGTTGGTTGGGTAGTTCAGTCCGTGGCTCCTCCCTTCCCGCCGTTAACGTTAAGGCGTTGGCTGGCTCAAACTCTCCAATGATGTTTTTCACATAGACATGAAAGAAGGACTCATTTATTATTAGAAACCTACCGTTGTCGTCAATTTTCGTTTTTCCTACCATTTGAATGACAAATTTTAGATTTTTGGCAGTTATTTAAAAAAAATTGATAGCTACCAGAAGATTTTACAGTAGATGTATTTGCAAATTGTCGTGGAAACGTTATTTCCAATTCATTGAAGGGCATTTTTGCAAAAAGTGGCCATTTTTCGCGAAAAGTGGTGTTTTCGGCAAAATGGCCATATTTCGCAAAAAGTGATTTTATCGGCAAAAATGGCCATTTTTCGCAAAAAATGGTATTTTGGCCCAAAATGGCAATTT